>PYAF01001605.1:236050-328308 GCA_007407185.1 Glycine tomentella | reverse complement strand
AGTGACATCTACGAAAATTGCAACTTCATGGTTGTTGAGCCTTCAACATTTGAAGAAGCAGCAAAATATGATGTTTGGAGGCAAGCAATGAAGGAGGAAATACATATGATCGAGAAAAATGATACTTGGGAGTTGGTCGATCAACCACAAGGAAGGAAGATTGTTGGCCTGAAGTGGATCTACAAAACAAAAATCAATCCAGACGGCAAAGTACAGAAGCACAAAGCGAGACTTGTTGCAAAAGGGTTCACTCAAAAACCCGGGATTGATTTCTTTGAGACATTCTCTCCCGTCGCAAGGATGGAAACCATAAGAACCATAATTTCTCTTGTAGCGCAGAAGCAATGGAGAATCTATCAACTTGATGTTAAGTCGGCATTCCTGAATGGAAAGCCAGAAGAAGAAATCTATGTCGAGCAACCAGAAGGGTTTTTGGTGAAAGGGGGAGAAAACAAAGTCTACAGGCTGAAGAAAGCTCTTTATGGGCAAAAGCAAGCTCCAAGAGCTTGGTACAAGGAGATTGACAACTATTTCCTCAAAAATGGATTTTCTAAAAGCAAGAGCAAAGCTACATTATATGTGAAAAAAGATGTGATGACTCTGATGCCTGGCGCGGCTGGCGCTAGGTTTGGCGCGGTTAGCGTCAGGGTTTCTCAGTAGAAAACCATGTCTGTGATGTGGCGCGGGTAGCGCCGAGTTGGCGCGAGTAGCGCCATAGCTTCTGGAGTGTGGCGCCAGCGGCGCCAAGGTGACGCAGTCAGCGCCACAAGTCCTCCAGAAACTCAGTTTTCTCTGGAAGTTGACGCGATCAGCGCCAGTAGTGGCGTGAGTCGCGCCGGAAGTGCTCTGGAAAGTCAGTTTTCTTTGGAATCCAGCGCTGTCAGCGCCATGTGTGGCGCGGTTGGTGCCACAGGTTTTGAAAGAGTGGCGCGGTTAGCGCGAGGAGTGGCGCGATCCGCGCGGAACCTCTGACAGAGTTGGTATAAAAGCCCAAGTCGCGATTTTTGAAGGGAAAACCTTCTTCTTCTTCCTTGGGACGCCCAGCAGCCATTGTTGAAGCTCCAAGCTTCATTCTTGCACCATAGTTCACCAAAACAAGTCCCTTAAACACCAAACTTGATGGAAAACACCTAGTGAGCTTGAATCTTTCATCCATTTCCCTTAAAAACCCCCAAATCAAAGAATCCCTTTCTCAAGGGAAGTTCATAGAACTCGAGTTCGGCGAGGAACGACGGCGATTCGTGGTTACCCAAGCTAGGGGGAGTCGTCCTTGGGCCTTCCTTGTCGTCATTGAGGTAAGAAACTCGAGTTTCGCCGTTTATATTGTGAGTTGGGGTTTTGGATGAATAGTGACCCACTTGTGATAGAGCTAGAATTAGCCTTGGGTCCTTTAGAAATATGTGTTTAGAATGTGATGAGGATGAAAGATTAGCTTTCAATTGCTAGTTTGGTGAATTTTGATTCTGGGCTCTATGTAATGCATGTTTTGTTGATATGTTGAGTTGCCTAGCTTTGTTTGACATGCAAGAGCCTTGGTATGTGTTTTGTTGTGCCTGAGAGGCCATGAGAATGGTGCCTTGTGTGTGTGATATGGACCGTTCAAGCCCTGTGTGAATTCAGAGGTATTGGGTTGTTGTGAGCTTCAAGCTCTTTGTGCTTTGGCTAGGCCAAACTAGACCATTGAGGGTCTGAGAATCACTTATGAAGTGATTGAGTGTGTGTTATGCAAAACGGATTATGGCCCCTTTCGTTCTAACGGCTTAGGACCATTACTGAAACATTATATGTTTGATCCTATGTAGGACGTGAGATTGATAGTTTCAGTGGTGGTGACAACGAGGCCGGGAGAGCCGGTGCTTTGCTTAGAGCAGGTAAGCTCTTGGTTCTTGAATGTGTGCCTTTTGCTGTGTTCTGCCATTCACCAAATGGGGTGATGGTTCTGTTGTGGGCAAATGCATGTATATAGAAATTGTATATTAATGTGATTGATTAATGGATTATGCTCTGTACCCTGTGATGGGAATTGATGTGTATTGATCTTATTGATGTGATTGATTAATGGATTATGCTCTGTACCCTGTGATGGGTATTGATGTGTATTGATCTTATTGATGTGATTGATTAATGAATTGTACTCTGAACCCTGTGATGGGAACTGATGTGTAATGAGCTGAGCCGCTGATATGTAAGCTGAACCCAGTGATTGGGGAATTGATATGTATGGCTATGAACTGTTTGACTTATGATATACCGGTTTGAATATGAGATTGAAATGTGAGTTCTATGAATGAGTTGAATCCTATGGTAGTAGGATAGATGACTTGAGATTGAGTAAGACCTGCTGTGAGATGTTCCTGTGATATAGATGTAGCCTCCCGAATGGAGATGTTCCTATATCCACAGAGGTAGCCTCCTCAGGCAACTGGGTTGATATAGATTATGAGATGTACCTGTGATATATAGATGTAGCCTCTTGAGTAGAGATGTTCCTATATACACAGATGTAGTCTCATTAGATGGAGATGTACCTGTGATATATAGACGTAGCCTCTTGACTGAGATGTTCCTATATATACAGATGAAGCCTCCGATGGAGATGTGCCTGTTATATAGATGTAGCCTCTTGACTGAGATGTTCCTATATTTCAGATGAAGCCTCCAATAGATATGTTGAGATCCAGGCATGAGATGTTCCTATTATATAGAGGTAGCCTCCCTGAGTGGAGATGTTCCTATATATATAGATGTAGCCTCTGCCGAGTAAAGTAATGTATATCACCTGTGTATCGATAGGTTGAGGTAAAATGATAGTAATGATGTTTAGTGAGGGGGAATGAGGTCCCCGCCTGGTATGATGAATGATTGAGAATTGTTATGATATTGAATCTGATTATGAATGGTTGAAATATACTATTTCTATGTATGTGCCAGAAAGTGAACCAGGGGAAGGAAATACCTTCAAGGGCCCTGAGTTTACTGGGATTTTATATCTCACCCCTTGTGTGGGGCTTATGTTTTGCAGGTGAGTCCTCAGGAGGAGCAGATAGATCTCAAGGCAAGAAGCCTATACAGGGATAATTGCTGTTTATAAACCTTAGGCTTAGATGACATGAGCGTGTGGCTCTAATATTTTGTATTTGCCTTTGGTTTGGTTTTATTGTACCCTGAGGGGAGATTTATGTACAGTTTTGTACTTAAATAGAGAACTTATGTATAATCACCATATTATAATGTACAGTGTGTATGACGATGGCATTTGATGATGCCATTTTCTTTTATGCTTCCAAACTGCTTAATCTCTCATGTGTTATACGTATTGATGGCTGTTCATGCGTGGTAATGACCCGAATGCTTGTATGGGGCGTTACAAAAGATGAAGGTAATATCCTTATTTGCTCTCTCTATGTTGATGATTTGATCTTCACAGGCAGCAATGGAAGAATGATGAAGAAGTTCAAAGAAGATATGATGAAGACATATGAGATGACGGACTTGGGACTTCTACACTATTTCTTGGGCATTGAAGTTTCTCAAGGAGCTGAAGGAATATTCATCTCTCAACAAAAGTACATAAAAGCATACTTGAGAAGTTCAACATGTCGAATTGCAATCCAGTATCCACACCCTTAGACACGAACGAGAAATTGAAGCTAAATGATGGAGCGAAGAAAGTGGATAGCACTCTCTACAAAAGCTTGGTTGGGAGTCTGATGTACTTAACCAATATAAGACCAAACATCATGTCCGCTACAAGTCTACTCTCAAGATTTTCACACCAGCCAAGTCAGATACACTTTGGTGTTGCAAAGAGAGTGTTAAGATACTTGCAAGGTACGCAAGATTATGGTATCATCTACAAAGCCGGAGCAGCTTCAAATTTAATTGCCTACTCGGATAGTGATCTTGGTGGATGTGTAGAAGACTCAAAGAGTACTACACGCTATTCATTTATGTTCGGATCAAGCATATGTGCATGGATATCAAAGAAGCAAAAGACGGTATCCTTATCCACTGCAGAAGCGGAATACATTGCAGCAGCAAAGACAACTTGTCAAGATATGTGGATGCAAAGAATTCTTGAAGATATTGGTGAACATCAACAAGGAGCAACTGTCCTATTCTGCGACAACACCGCCGCCATTGATATCGCCAAAAATCAAGTGAGTAATGAAAAGTCAAAGCACATTAAAATTAAGTACCATTTCATTTGGGAAGCTCACGAGAATGGATATATCAAATTAAAGCATTGCAAGTCAGAAGACCAATTAGCAGATATCTTTACCAAGTCACTTCCAAGCCAAAGATTCTGCAATCTATGAGAACGCATCGGAGTCATCAAGCAAATGCATTAAGGGGGAGTGTTGGAATTAAAGCATTTACTTATATCTCTCCTGAATATTCTAGAGAAGCCTACTTCCTAGATATTCTAGAGAAATTTATATTTTCCTACACTTGATGATTCTAGAGAACTCTATATTTCTCATGTACTTGATGATTCTAGAATATGATAATGAGCCACTGGAATAGAAGATTCTAGGTTCTCTATTTTCTAAATAAATCTAGATGCGTCCATGGACTAATATAAATAGTCATGAGATCCTAGCATTTGTAACAACAACAACTACATCAACAACAACTTCTAATCATTTCTTCTAATACATTCTTGAGCTCTGCAGTAGCAACTCATTCCATAAAAATAATTCTCTACATCTCTTCCTCTCCTAAAAATATTTCCTACAAAAATAATCCAACAAAATCATTTTCTACAACTACTATAAACTTGTGTTTGGTTTATTAATAATCCATTACTGTATTGATAAGTCACTTTCAATGTAATGTTAGGGTAGTACTAGCAGTGGAGAGGAGTGTTGTACCCTATACTTAATTGGAGTATTCGGACACTACTTTTTTTTATTTATTTCTTACAAGTATCTTCTTTCGAAAACAATTTTATTTGAAACATAGATAGACACTAAACGTAGACTCCTCTCTTGCAAAAGATTTCAACCTTTAAACACTTAAGTTAAAGTCATATTTGGATCCCAGAAAGAGTCAAATTGAGTAAAATACTATAGGGGTCATAACGTGTACTTTGGGTGGGAGAGACCTCATTTATGTAGCGCAGTAGATACTTAAGCATAGGAGATTGGCTATCCAACTTTTTGCTATAAGAAGTATTGTGTAAAGTTGTTAATTTAGGCTAACCACATGATTTGAAAGCAGACCGAGTCACAAGATTTTTAGGTTGATGACGCAATTATGGCTAAAATTTCCGCATCTAACATGAAACCAAGTTATGACCTTAATTGAGTGAATAATGGATCATTGGGCCTGACTCTGGCTACCGGTGCAAAACACACATCATTGTCTAAGCGACATTATTTTTAAGGAATATGACCACGTAATGATTGCTCTCTCATTTTTATTTGATTTTTGAACTATATTGGAAGAAAAACTAAAGTCAAAATTATGGAACCAAAAAAAAATAGTTAAACTTGACTCATGTTAAATAATGCAATATGGAGAGCACAATGCTACTGCTTTTATAGTTGATAAATTCTGTCCATCCAGTTTGTATTACCCATCGTTAGGTTTAAGTCTCTTAGCAATCACTGTCATCGAGTACTCGTTTGTCTCCACCACTGACTAGATGAAATAAAGAAAATCTCCATAATCTATCACTCATACAATTAACCAAAAAAGAAAAGAAATAGATGCCTGTCACTATTTGGTGATTTAGGCAACATAGCACTTCGTGTTAAACTTTCTTTTGCAATGTTGTCTTGAGGCAGTGCTTTAAGGGTGATTGGTGAGCACCATGGACCTCAACAAGCTACCACCATGTGAAAAAAAGGGCTAAAAGCCTAGAATAACGGCTAAGTGACATACGTCAAGCTGGGGGTGATTAACCTGAACTGTATAAATTCTCTCTGAAACAGTATCAAATTCTGCTGAGGTAAACTAGCAATTAACCGAGAGACACGCTTCACGGAACCCTTTTTCTTTTGTGAAATGTCACCGTTGGTTGTCTCTGCTTCTCTCCATATGACTCTATAGAGTGAACACAGCCGTTGGTTGGTGGCATATTATTGTTTTTGATTTATTACCTTTTTTTTTAACTTGTTCTCAACATCTTTTTGCTTTGCAACTTGTGGATAACTCTGGTGCAGGCAAGACAAGGCTTATAGTAAAAGGATCATTATCATGAATATCAAGCATCCAATTTTTATGTTAATTGAGGGTCAAGTACTAGACATCTTACCCATGTGTGGCCGTATGACCAAAAGGTATAACTAATATCACCCATTCGTTGCTGTCCCCACAGAGCACAAATTTTCTTATTCATACATTAAGCATATCAATTCCATGTCCAACTCCATCAATCAAATGCGTGCGGCTGTGTGTGCGTGTGTGCGTGTCAGTGTATATATACGTGTGAAGCCAAGCAAAGCTGTCAACTAGTCCCAAACTAGCTCCTAGCATAAGTAGAGGAACTACCTCACTCACTACCTGTATCAACAGCCACTTCCTCTTATAGTCCTCACCCTCTATTCAAACATCATAGTTCAGCACTTGAGAGTTATTAGTATCAACCACGAATGTCCACAAATTGAGAAGAAAAGCAAAAGATGGAAGCTGTTAAGTTGGTGTCTAGTGATCCCAGTGAGAGACCAGACACCTACCGAGTCGCTTACATAATTCATTTCTTGCTTGGTGCTGGCAACTTGCTTCCTTGGAATGCCTTGATCACTGCAGTGGATTACTTTGCCTACCTCTATCCCACCAAGCACATAGAAAAGGTGTTCTCTGTGGCCTATATGATTTCATCTGTGATGGTTCTTCTTGGGATGATCAGTTGGGGAGGTTGGAGCAAAACAACATTGAGGCTGAGAATGAACTTGGGGTTCTCCATGTTCGTGATGTCTCTTATGGTAGCCCCAGTCATAGACTGGACCTCAAGCAGCACCAAGCTCACTGAGAGACCGAGCGGCGCCTACGGCTTAACGGTTGCAGCAGTGGTGATATGTGGTTTAGCAGATGGCTTGGTGGGTGGAAGCTTGATAGGATCAGCTGGAAAGCTCCCAAAACAGTATATGCAAGCAGTTTTTGCTGGAACTGCTTCTTCAGGTACCAAGGCAATTCATTCTGTGCCCTCCAAGTTCAATTCACTTTCTTTAATTTCCCCTTTGGCAGGTTATGTTTTGCTATGTTTGACAAAAATTCTCAGGAACATAAGAAGCAGTTTATTAGAAGTAAAGTTCCTCTAAACAATACCATGATGTGTAGTTATATTCTTTTGAGGATATACATGCTTTTAAAGGTTGGGGAGAAAATAAACTAATGTAGATTCCTGGGTCTCGTTTTCTAAGTTTTTAAATAACTGGGCACTGTATCTATGTGACAAGATCTTTTCTTGTGTATTTAGCATATTCTTTCATCTATAATCTATAAAGTAATCCTATCCATCTAGTAATAGAACCATGCTATTACTCACACCAACTGTCTCTTAAATATTAAATAGTTTTGAAACTGTGACCGACCTTGCTGTTTTTCTTGCTTAAATAAGTTGTACTTGGTCAGCCTCTAGTTTTCAAATGAAACAGATAAGCATTTTCTGCAGTAAAATTAAATATTCTTTGATATCCTGATGTAGTCAAAGTTTGTTCTTATACAAATAATTATAGTCTTTTTTTTTTCTGGGTGACAGGTATTATAATTTCGATCTTGAGGATAATAACCAAGGCATCACTCCCACAAACCCCAAAGGGCCTCAAAATAAGTGCTCACTTGTACTTCATGGTTGCCACCATTTTCCTCCTATGTTGTATTATCTTTAGCAACTTGCAGCACAAGTTACCGGTGATGCAGCAGTATCATCAGAGGCTTCATCAGGAGAGCACCTTGTGCACAGGGACAAAATTTTGGGCAGTGGCAGGAAAAATCAAGGGGGCAGCGTTTGGAATTTTCATAATCTACATGGTGACTCTGTCTATTTTCCCAGGATTTATTGCTGAAGATCTTGAATCCAAGCTTCTAAGGGATTGGTATCCTATTTTACTGATAACAGTTTATAACTTGGCTGATCTCATGGGAAAATCTTTAACTGCCTTCTATGTTATGCAATCTATGACAAGGGCAATATGGACAGCCACAGCTAGGCTACTATTCTATCCACTCTTTGTAGTGTGTCTTCATGGACCAAAGTGGCTGAAAACTGAAGCACCTATGGTGGTTCTGACTTTTCTGCTAGGATTTAGCAATGGTTACCTTACTAGTGTCCTTATGATTCTAACACCCAAGTCAGTGCCTTTGTCAGAATCTGAGTTATCTGCTATTGTCATGACAGGGTTCCTTGGGTTTGGTTTAGTTGGTGGTTCAGTTCTTGGCTGGTTCTGGATCTTATGAAGGCCTAATTCTGTTGCAATATAATTAGCAAAAAGTCAGTAGCATTCACTGTAAATCGTGAGGCAAGAAAGCCTTGGTAGTTACCTTTCCCCGACTTGGTTGTTATGTTTCTTTATTTGTTCTCTAATGTCGTGAGTGTCATATCTTAGCATGCCAGAACATGAGAAACATGGAGGTTATTAGGAAACTTGTATGTAGGTTAGAAATGTACTGTAAGAATCAGTAAATTGAATGGAAGTTAAGATCTGCTTTAATAGAAACAATATTTTCTTGCAACAAATGCAAAGTTTCATTCAATTTGGATTTGAAGTTTAATTCAATCTTAAAAATTAACTCTTAAAACCAGACGATTGTCCACAGTCATGTTATTTTGGACATATTATTAGCAAATATTCCCAACACATATTGCTCATCTCGAATATTCAACATCTCAAATGTGAAATTTATATTATTGAACATTTACGGGAAGTTCAACCACCGCATGATAACAAGTAGCAGATAAACCAAACAACAATCAACAAGACCGACTTATGATATTAGTATTTGAGCTTAGATCTATCTCAACCCATAAACTAACTAAGAAGATAAGAGTTAACTCCATTTATATACACCATTTTAACTATGTCACTACATAATATGAAATCTCCAACACCAATCATATTCAAAAATTCGAAAATTTGCAACTGTCTTGCTTCCTACTTGTCAAGATTTATCAATTATGAACATCTCAAAACCATCTATTTTTTGAAAACTGAATGGCAAGGGTTGGATCTATCACAACATTTTCACAAAACAATACACGAGAAACAAATGCTCCATCTACAAAAATAAAATTCCACCAAATACACATGCTGATTTTTATTTGTCCCTTTGCTACGTTATGCCAGCTGTCTAAAAATCGAAATCTGCGATGCCACCTATCTGCACGTGTGGATAATATAACTCCAAAACTGTGCAAGCAGCGTTATTGTTAGAAACATGCCAAAAGAGAACGATTTGGCAAATCAATAAAACGGAAAAAGTAAAGGAGAATATGTCCCTCATTGGTAAGATTTATGAACCATCTCAAAACCTTCTAAAGGCTGAATGGCAACTTGGCAAGGGTTGAATTGAATCTCTCGCACCAGTTTCACAAAACAAAAACACGAACGCATACTCCATTAAAAGACACTATTGGCAAGCATAAGACTCCACCTAATACACCTGCGGATTTTGTTTTGTCCATATGTTATGCCAGTTGGGGATGGGCACAGAGTTAAATTGGTTTTTTTACGACATATTTAAAGTGTGAATTTGGAAGAATATTAACAAAGTTCATTTTAAATTAAATTGATTTTGATTAAAATTGAATTTTAAGTCATTAATAATTTATATTTGAATATTTTTGTCATAACAACAAGTTAATAATAAAATTTAATACTAGTATAAATTTTTAAGCTACTAAAGTTACTTTGACTCAATGAATTTTGAACCTAAGGTCAATTCCTTAAATCAAAATCAAATATATGAAAAAATACTGTTTTTTACTGCCTCTGAAAAAACACTTAAAATCACGTTAAATAATATTTTAACGTGAGTTTAACCTATCAATATTATTCAATTTCACTTTATTCATATTTTCAATTTTTTTTAACAACTCTAACCGAATTAATTAGATCATATTTGGGGATATATCAATAAAATAGTAAAAGAAACATGAAAAATAAGAAATAAATAGAAAATCATAGTAAAAGAAACTGATAGCCTCAAAAGTCAAAATTATAAAATTATATTATAAAATAATAAATTATCTAAAATAGTATAAATTTGAATGGTTGTGAATCAAATTTTATGTGTCCAAATCCAATTCAAAGGGCCTGCGGGCACACGGGTGAGAGGAGCCTAAAACAAACTTTCTATAAAAACAAAATATCTTTGTTTTTATAAAACCAAATAGCAAAAAAAAAAATTTATAATGAACCTAAATCTTGAATTTTAGTAACCTTATCCTTAGACCCACTCCCATCCAAAACCTAAATACCCAAATCAATTGCAATTTTAAAATCCAAACTAAATTACCCAACAATCAAAATTTCTCTTTCAATTTGGTTGAATCGACGACCCCTAATGCCAGCTGCCTAAAATCAAAATTCAAAATCTGCCACCTTCTTGCACGGGTGAATAATATAGCTCCAAAAACTGTTCAAGGGTTTTTCTTGGACATATTGCATGCCAGTAGAGAAAGATTTGGCAAATCAAACAAAATGCAAAAAGGAAAGGAGAATGTCCCCGCCATCTTTTATTCTCCTGTATCGCTACATGAATCTACAATTGATGACACAGTGGACAGAAACCATTACAACTGTTCTCATCAGCCAAAAATATTACAAGGTTAAGGCAGTATAAACAAAAGTTAGAAAGTTATATATGGAAGCCAGACACCAGTGGAAGCAGCTTAAGAAGAAGCAGCAGCTAAAGGAGGTGGTGGTGGAGCAGCTCCATGTAAGAAACTAGGAGATATTTCAGATGAATCTTCTTGCACTTCATCATCTTCCTCTTCGTCAGCGTCCCAAAGAAAATGAGCGTAGGATGCCAGAACATAACTACAAAACAACGCAGGCGTTTCATTAATTCACAGAATGAGTTAAACAACAACTACCATAGTAATACCATATTAAGAATTTTATGACTAACAGAATCTTTTTCTGATGTACAACCGTGGAAATGAAATTTAAACTTTAAACCTGATGTAAACTATTCAAACTTCTAATCACTATGCTACACCTAATGGGTTGACTAACAGAGTTACTAAAGTGTGTTGGGGTTAGCTCCATAATGAAAAATAGTCAATTATTTTTTTATGATGAAGGTAAAGTAACAAATTGTTACTTCTAACTTTATAATTTTTATGATATCACCGTTATTTTGTGGAATAAAATTGATTCTTGTATGTTATTCAAACATACTATAAGGGTCATCCCACACCAATTATTGAACCAAAACCAAAAATTTGTTGCTTTTCTATACCAGCGTTTTTTCAACCTTTATTCAAGAGCCCATTTCAAACAGAAATGAATTTTGGCATGAAAATTGTGTCAACACAAATAATACTCGATGATATGTAGTATTCAATTCATGTAATCATTTTATTCCAAATAACTTTTCTTCAATTTAATTATACACTATAAAACTTTTTTTACTTTGAATATGACTTTTAAAGCAGTTAAAAGAATCAACAATCTTTCAATATACGGTCACATGGCAGTATAAAATTTGATGTCCCAAACATGCCATAAACATATGAATAATCTCAACCATAAAGAGAAACAACCAAGAGTTTGATGTTTGTTACCAGTCATCGGGAGCTGCTTTAACCGCTTGATCAAAATAAGTCTCAGCACGCGAAGCATCCTTTTGGCTCTCCCATATCAAATCTGCATACATCGATAGCACCTTCCCATCATTCGGATTCGCCAAAATCGCTCTCCCACAATACTCCTCCGCTTTCACATAGTCCCCTCGAACCTGCCATCAAATAAACAACTCTATGTCATCATCCATCTACACGCTTTAATCTAAAAGTAATAACTAAATAGCTTCAATTCACGTACCTCTTTCAAGTATCTCGCGTAGTTGCCCAGAAACAGAGGGTTCCCTGGATTCGCTTCAATCATCGTCCGGTAATACAAGTCCGTGCTATCATTCCCGTTATTCGAATCCCAAAACCCCGATCCTCCGCCGTCACCGTTGTCCCTTCCACCGCCGCCGCCGCCAACTCCGCCTCCTTCAACCAACGCCACGTCTCCTTCGTCCGACTCGGAGAAGGAAAACAGAGCGGACCCGAACGACGCCGTCTTGGAGCGCGCGGAGAGATCTGTCTCCGACAGCGCCCGCGTCATTCTGCTCGGCGAAGCTTCGACCGGCGAGAGCGAACTCAACGACGCGTAGAGCGTGAGCGAGCGCGTGGGCGGGCTCCGGTGAAGGATTTCGGGTTCGTGGGGCAAATCCTTCGGGTGAGGGATGCGAGAATTGAGAATCGGCGTGGACGAGTTTCGCAGAAGCATTGTCGTTGTTGTCATGGATCTGAAGATCTTGTTTCTTCACAGTGAAATGAAAAATTATGAAACCCTACTTAATAGAATAGAACACTCGTTGACTTACGCGTCAGATAGGAGAGGAATATGATAGTGGAGTATGGCGACGGAATTTTATAGAGGGAGGCAACGATTGATCTCAACCGTTGATTCTTCTTCGTTTTATTTGGCCCCGCGCCCGGGTGTTTCACGTGAAGCGGGGCCCGCGTCTGAGATTTATAACAGTTGGATCGGGTTTTGACGGTGGTGATGTTGTGAAGATATCAGGTGTGGGGTGTGGTTAGTAAGAGAGAGAGTGGAGATTTTTTAAGGGTGACTGGTGAGGCTGGGAAACGATGAGGTCGCAATCGTCGGGGCCTCTGGTTCAGCACCGCCGTGGGAGATTATTTGTGGGTCCCACGCTCTATAAACTATTTGATGCCTGAGTGAGGGCATTCATGCCATTTCATGCTTGATAATTGTATTATGGCCTCTTTTTGTACTCCAGATATTTTATACATTTTATTTTCTTTCATAGACATTGTTGATGTTATTTCATGTTAATTAATAGTAGATTAGTAGTATTTGCTATATTCTTTTGTAAAATAATTTGTATTTTGTTTTTTATGTGTTTGTGTAAATTATTTGAAGAACAAATTTTATTTATTTTTAAAATATATAAAATTTTAAACAAATTAACCTTTATAGATATGACATAATAAAATGACTTATAGTTTGTTTTCTTTTAAATATTGGCTATAAAGCATCTATACTGTTAATAAATTGAGTATGATATTTTGGTGTATATATTTATTTTTCCATTTTATTCCTAAAAATCACTTTTTCAAAAAAAATATATTTCTATAATTAATCTCTTCAATCAACCCATACTTCACTCACGTCTTAAAAACTATCCAATATTATTTTTATTTTTCAAAAAAAATTATTAAAAAAAAACACCTTCCCCTCGTTATAATAGTGATAGTAAATTATGACATGCAATGATATTTCTTTTCTTTACTGTGTGACTTTTGCTTGAATTATTATTTTTGAATTAGTACCTTATAAAGGGTGAAGGTTTAATTCTTAAATGTTGAATACCATGAAGTCAATTATTCATAAACGAAAGAGTTTGACCTTTGAGGCGTGTAATTCACACTGTTGTTAATAATTTATTTGTGGTGCATAAGTTTTTGAGGATATATTGTCAACGCAAAAGAAGCGTAAGATTTTTTTTTGTTAGAACAGAGGATGTAGAGAGGGAGGCACGTCCAAAATCTTTTGCAATCGAATGTAGATATATACTTTAAATAAGATATATACTTTAAATAATTGTGAAATAAAATAAAGCATACTAAAATGGGATAGATAAAGATCAATACAAAATTTGGAAATGAAAACACAAAATATCTTATTTTAAATAAGCATAAATTTGAATTTAATATTTTTCAAAGATCAATTAATTCAAAAACAAAAAAGGCTATGGAACTTTGCGGAATTGTACTACCTGTGCTTACTTAACTCTTGTGCTTAAGCTCACGCCTCTTACTAGTTTGTTTCTTGGTTTAAAGTACTCTTTTTTTTATATAAGCAATGAATTTTCATTAGTTTAAAGTACATGCCATTTTGAAAACATAAAAAACTAACGGCGTCTCCAATGGGAGATGCTTACCAGAATTTTTAGTTTAAACACTTTTCTTATAATTTCTTTTGCGTTGGAGCACAATGACATGACGGAATTCATTTCTTCCACATAGTTTGGATTTCTTATATAAGGAACCATTTCTTCCCAATTAAAAAACATTATTTTGGCGTGAAATCCCCTATTTCCGTTATTTCCAACTACATGCACATCAAATTGATGAATCAAAAGAGAAAGATGAACAGTTGCAACAAAAATCAAACCTGGCCGTGAAGAAGAGAGGAGAGACAGCGACAGCGACGGTCTTTCTTCTTCTTCCTATTGATCGCCTCCTTGAAGCTTTTGGAGTGGGTGGAGAAGAGAAAGGGACAGTTTTGTGAGTGGAGAAGGGAGAGAGCAGATAGCGGAAGGGGACGTGTTTTTGTGAGTGGAAGAGAGGAGAGGGTTACGTTTTGTGAGCAGAAGGGAGAGAGAGCAAAAAGCGGAAGACTAAGTGGAAGAGGGAGGGTTTCGTAACTGCTGGAGAAGAGAGAGCATAGAAGGGAACATGTGAAGTTTGACCGTTTGGGAAGCTTCTGGAATGGATAAAGCCCTTGCCCCTTGGACGTATATGGTTTTTTTTTTAAAATAATAATTATGATGCACACAACAACAAAAAAAAGAGTAGTTGGGTAGAAAAATAAAAATGCAAAATAAGCTTGAATGCAAAGAAAAGTTAATGACATTAACAAATAAATGCAAAGAAAAGAAAAGTACCGTTAATAAAATATAACGGTTGGATGAATGTTTGTTTATAAATATTAAGAAGAAATTGTTTAATTAAAGTTTAGTCTCATTGTCTCAATTAATAAGAATGTTAAGTTTTCTAAATGTTTTTATTTTAATTTATATTTATAAAAACTGAAAAAATGTTATATTTTATTTAAATAACATATAAATATATGAATTTTTTTAGTTTTTTTGATTTCTTGCATTGGAGCAAAATATTGACTGAATTTTTTAAGAGTGATATGACATTGTGAGAACCACAAAAAATAATACGAAAACCACCAAAAATTACTTAAAAAGTCCAATTAGATATCTCCCATTGGAGATGGTCTAGGGGATACGTTGTGTTAAAGAATTACATTGCATTTCTTACAGATTTCATAATGATACCGTTGTATGGTGCCCACTCATACAACTAGTTTGCCATCGGAGTCCTCTGCCGTTATCGAAGTAGTTCTTCTTTTTTTTTAGTCAAGATATTAAGTCGTTCATTTAAAATCCATTCTTAAATATATCTACATATCTTATTAATATTTTAAGATTTAATGCACAATTGTCGTGTGGGTTGAAGGCGTAATACGTTGAATGCCACATAATAACTCTTAAAATGTAAACGCTGTGTAACATATTTAATTAAACATGGTCTTTCTATAATATATTGGGCGGCTTATATTTGTACCACGTTTGAAAAATGAATTGCTACATGGCATTTTATATGTACAACTTTGTGTTTAAACAAATGTTATGCAGCTTTAAGAATTTCTACGCAATCATTTATATGATGCATACAGACTTCTATAACCCTTGTTTACGCTACACAATTAGGAACTGATACACATTCTTCTTTTAATATTACATTACCTTACGTCAAATAAACTTTTAAATATAGTTTCTATTCAAATATTATGACGTGACCCGAATTGCTAACAACTATTACGAAGACAACGTGACCCTTTCTTTATTCACAAGAAAAATATTAATGCCAAAATATAGTTGAAGGTAAAAGATAAACAATCAATATGTGGTTAATAAGTTAATGTATCATAATAATTACTAATTAGTTACCGACGATGATATTCTTTTCTTTTGTTATTAATTAATATGTTATAAAAAAAACCATGGATCAATTCTTGAATGCTGGATAGCATATTTATTTACACCTGAATTGTGAATTTGTAATTTATTTATCTAAATAATGTAAAAATTGTTTTTCCTTTCTTTCGGCTCAAAATATCTAAGCATTTAAATAAAGATTTAGTGAACACAACAACCACAATGCCCCAATCTACTTAAAGCTATAAACAGTGCTTTAGGCATGAATTAAAGGATCCATGGACGAAAAAAATCTCTTAATCGTGTGGTGGAAAGATTCCTTCTTATTAGCTATCAATCAAATTCAAGCACCAAACGCACTCGCTCATGTCGTCGACAAGGACCAATGTTACAGGTTCCTCCAGCGGAATAACAAGAAGAAAAACATCAAACAGTACATGTCATTAGTGTGTTTTTTGGCTTTTTCAACATAAAAGTTATTGATAAGTTACTGAATACTATTGAACAATGAATGAGAGATTCTTGTGTGTTGCCTAAACTCAATTGTTAGGGAAGTTAGAAATATTGTTTTGAAAATCGGACGGATCAAACCAATTTAATTGATTTAATCGTGATTTATCGATCTAAAAAAGAAAATTAGTTCAATCCAACCAGACACCTCAAAAATCGTCTTAGATAAATAAATTTACTTCTTCCATTTATCTTCCTGAGTATAAAAACAAACTCAAAGTCTATTATGTCATAATTATTATATAATAATCTCCTTTTTTGCGGTCAAATTATGTAATGTGAATTATCTATTTTTTATTTACGTATTTATATTTTTTCTTTTTGAAATACATCCCATGATTTTGACTTTCTTAAAAAATTATATTGTGATTTTATGGTAAGTTTATTAATTTTTAAAATAATTATATTAAGTAATTCAAATGGTGATTTGTGATTGAATAATAGTATAAGACTGTTTTACACTATCGGTGCATAGACATTAAATTCTTATTTTAAACCATAAGAAAATTTGTTTTAATTTTAGTCTTAAAAAAATGGCTTGATCTTAATCCTTTAAAGATAAAGATTTTTTTTAATCTTTATTACCAATTAACAATCTTAGATGATGACGTAACGACAATATTTACAAAAAAAAATGTGATTATCTTATTGATAATGTGATAAGTCAATAAATTGTCATTGTAGCTATTACGTTATCATTTAACATTATTACTTTATGATAAGAACTAAAACCAAAAATTTAAAATCATAAATTACTAAAATTAAGATAAAAACTTTATAGGACTAGAATAAAAAAATGGCTTAGATATGTTTTTCATACATGAAAAATATTTTATTTTTAGATTACTATATCAAATTCACTTTTGGTCAATTACGTACTTGAAAAATTTGTATGTTTCAATTTAGTACATATTATTAATTCCATTCTGTTAAGTCTTGATGTAGGAGACAGAATGTCATGTTATCAAGCCTAATCACTTACATATCAGTGCTACATCATTCTCGTTTATCTCCTTCTCCCTCACCCTTTTCTTCTCCCTCTTCTCCCCTCGCCTACTTCCCCCGCACTGCCTAGTGTCGCCACCGCTCTCCACCATGGCTGCTAATGCCATTGCTGCCAACAGCGTCCCCATCACCACCACCCTCCCCTCCTCTTCCTCCTTCATAATCCAACCCCCTAATCCACCCCTGACCTTGCCCGCCTCACCCCATTCATCTTCTTCATCTTTCCACCACCACCCAAGCCGGTTCATCTTCATCCTTCCACCGCCACCCCTCCTTTAGGCACAATCACAACCCAACCACAACCCTTTACCAGGTCGGTGTGCGTGTGACAACCACCACCGACCTTGTTTTGAACAAATTCAATTTTTCTTCTTCCCCTTTCTATTCAACTAATTCACAACCAATCCAACAATTTTACCAACGAAGAACCAACCACTATGCACATTAACTTTGTTTCGAATCTATGACATCTCTAAATCTACTCGAAAACATTTGCTTTACCCATGCTCCAACTGCTGGTTCGGTCCAATAATTCCTTCTCAATGAAAATTGATACATAAAAAATTAGATCTCAACGAAAACCAAATAGGACTCTCACACCAAAAAAATGGGTTTACAACTGGAACGTCTTCATAAATAATGGTCAGAAATTACAGAAGAAACATAATAGCACCAATAGGTTTGAGATAAACGTCGTGGTTTAGGAGTAGCACGTCAATGGGCCCGTATTGTCCACCCCGCACTTCACCGCCTCGAAGTCTCGTGCGTCCGCTGTGAATGCCACCTTGATCCCTGTGGCAAGGCGGATCGCGTTGCGTGCCTCCTTTAGCTTCTCCAGTGACCGCACAAGAATGGAGACATGTGTCCTTCGCCAAGGTGCGGTGCGCCAATGCCATCCCGATGTTGCTCGATTCGTCTATGATGAACACATGTCGGATCTTGATCGGGATCTTCACGGGACACAAACGAACAAAGAAGGCATAGTTCGCATTCGCCATTGATGCACCTTCACACAAAAGTAGGGGTGTCAATTTGGACCCACAACTGGGGATCCCCTCGGGGACTATCCTGTACGGGGCTCCACAGAAGATGATTTTTTCCTTGCTGGGACGGGGTTGGGGATAAATATTCCCTTGTGGGGACGACGGGGACGGGGACGGGGACGGAGATCAGCCCTCGTCCCGTGGGGTCCCGTCCCGAGAAAATTACATAATTACCTTTATATTAATTATTATTTTATATTTTAAATATTAAAATATTAAGGTTGATTTTATATTTTAATGCACTTAATCACTTAATGCATACACAATCATACAAAATATTAAAGGTTGAAAATATTGCCAAAAAATATTTGTAGTTTGAACTATTTGTATTATTATTGAACATTATTTGTATTATTTCATATTAAACTTATCGTCCATGTTTGTTTATTTGAGTTTAACAATATATGGATTATTTGAGTTTGAATATTATGTTGGTGAGACTTTTTAAGTATTTTTTAAATTTACTTGTATTAGAATTTAAAATTAATGTTTTTTCCAATTTTGGGACCCCGTGGGAATTGCGAGAACCGCAAGGATGGGAACAAGGGAAAAAAATTCCCCACAACGGGGATCGAAGACTAGGACTGGGTTAGTTGGGGATCGGATGGGGACGAGGAGAAGAGGAGTACTCCCCGTCCCCGCCCTGTCATGTTGACATCCCTAGCCAGAAAGAATGAACGTTTTCCAAATCCTAGACACGTTTTTTATTTTTTATTTTGTTAGTTAATAAAATATAATAATTGGATTTTTTAAAAAATTAATAAATAATAACATGACTTCAATTGGCCTAAGTGTTAAGTGATTACACTTGATGACGTGATACTCCGTCTATCTCGTCATTACTTAACAAAATGATACTAATGACAAGTATTACATTGAAACATAATTTTTTTTAAATACATAGTTGACCAAAAATGAAATTTAGATAATAATTTAAAAATAACCTATTTTTCAGATATGAAAAATATATTTAAGCCCATAAAAAGTACTCTATTTTCAAGGATCAAAATTTTATTTAATTAAAAACAAAATAATTATAAAGAATGTGTTAGATAAACTAAATTAAAGTTATAAATTAGTTGAGTTATTTATGGATTATTTGAATTTCACTTGTTAAATATTTAATCAATATTATTGTTTAATTAAGAGTTTAATTAAGCGTAAAATTGGGTTCAAATTATTTAAATGAGTTGGTATCAAAGTCTGTAAACTTAATATTAACTAATATGATGACCTTTAGCATCGAGTCTATTATTATACTTTAAAATTATAAAGTTGTATTTTAATTTATTCTAACTATTTTATAAGAGATTTTAAAACATTTCTGTAAACATTTTTTTATATTTGGTAATTACTATAATTAGAAACTTAGTCTTCCCAGTTGACACATTACTGGTTATGTGACTAATGAGCTATACCTATTGGATGTCTCTGTCAACCTTTAAAAAGAAAATCATTTCCGTGATCAAAATTCCATCTTGTATTTTTAAGGCACCCTTATTAATACAAAATTATATATTTTATATTTTATTTTTAGTACAAAGATTTCTACCAAATTCTAAATTAATAAACTTAAAAAATACAATAAAAGAAAATATAATCAAGTAATACATGAGTTAAATATCTTGTTATTAAAACTAAGAAATTCTGCAGGCCCGTCCATTTTGCATGACAAATATCACCCATACACTGGAATAGAAACACGTAACTCAGCAAGTATTCATGCAAATAATTTTCTTTTTTCAAAATTGTCTATTTAATAGTTAGTATGTCATGCTGCATATAATCTCTTATTATTCGTCTAAAAACTTCTCGAAATCGAAAGTATTTGTTCATAACAGGAAACGAATCACGTAATTTCTGCAAACTTTTCATGTTATTTCCAATACGTGTATTAAATACTAGGTTCCTAATTCCAAATTGATGCTCAATCCTTATTGGCATGCCTCGGTTTAAATGCTTGGTTCCTAATTCCAAATTTATTCAGTAATTAAAAATAGCTTAATTACTTTTCTTATGAAAACTTTGTTATCGATAACTGTAAATTTTAGGGAGCAAATTAAGTAAGAATTTATAGCATGCAATAATATATATATATATATATATATTATATAGCCATCTTCTGTTCAATAAAACTGCATCAAAGAAATTTCTTTAAGTCGTTCTATCAGTAAAATTGCGAAAAGGGTTACATTAATTTCAAACATTGCGCTTGGAAGGATTGATTGGAGTTAAAGGTTATTGTGGTTAATTTCGGAGTTTAAAAAATTTGCTGAGATGAACAACATGGATATACTTTTGCTTGATTTTTTTTTTTTCAAAGCGAGATACTTTTGCTTGATGAGAATGTAATTTTATTTAGAACCTAAATGCTTTTCAATGTCAAGTCATATGTTTATTATTTTTCATTGATTTTGCAAGGTGGGAAAATTCAACGCAGTTGTCATCAAACAGGGTTGTATAGAATGACAGTTTTAACGCAGATGTCATCTTTCTTCAAATTTCAACCCTAGCAGTTTCCTTTAGCTATTTCTTTGACAATTACCATTAATAAAAGTCAAGGTCAAATCCCTAAAGCATATTGAATTTTATCTGCGCCAAATGAACAATGAATAATTATATAGTTATTTCAAGAGTCACGTCTAAAAAAGAGTTAAAGATTTTGATAAATAAATAATGATGATAAATGTTCAACATTACTTCTAATCTTATTTTTGAAGAAGTTTTTTTTATGCAATTTGTAATACCGTTCCATGTTGCATTTTGAAACTAATAAATTAAAAAAATGACTAAGATTGTTACATTTTGCTACATGTATCAGAGCAAATTATCCTATGATATTTTGTGTCATATCGTACTATTTTATGTTACTTTAATATGAATTCATGTTGATAACATGATTGTGTTTTACTCAAAGAAACATGTTGATAATATGATAATAACATAATTGTATTATATTTTAAAATTTTATAATAAATAACTGAAAATATTTATATTAATAATATTTTGCACAACGTATGGTGAACCGACTATTGAATCAAAACTCAAATACTAGTATCATATTTGTAAAACAAGTTGTATTCAAATTTTAGTTTTATTCCCTTAAAATTAAAATAGTTAAGCTTAAGAAATTTAAATAGTTACTTTTTTTTTTTTTCAAAGATAGACAATGAAATTGTTCCTGGAAGTAAAAATTTTAAAAAATTAAATTGTCATTAAATTCACAAATAATGTGACAAATTAATTGCTAAAATTTGTAATTTAATATTAAATTAATCCTAAAAAATATAATTTATTATCAATATTATAACATAATCATAAAATGTTCTAAAAAATTTAAGAAGAATTTTACTATTTTATTTTCAATGAAAATAATTCAAACTTCAGAATCGGTGGAGCGCCTAGCTATGTACAAAAACACAAAACCCTTCGCTTCTACTTCCTCCGCACGCTCTCTCGTCATCATCATAATCTTCACCATCTCCAAACCCTAAAAACTTCTAATCCAATCGAAGCACCAACACCTCACGACGGACGTTGTTCATCAGCATTTAATGGTTCATACCAGGGCGAATAATAGTTCGGAATCCAAAATCGCCGTGGCCAATGGCGGAAAAATAGCCAAGGCTAAGAAGAAATCGAAGGGTTCGACAATGCCGCGGAGATCGAGTGCTCGGATTCAAGCGTTGCAAAAAGCCGAGGAGGAGGTCCTTGCTCGTCAAAAAGCGGAGGTAGTAGTAGTTGAAGAGAAAGACAACTGCGAGAACGCGGTGAGGGCGAAGAAGCGCAATAGAAATAGTGGAGGTGAGGAGAGTGTAGCAGTGGAAGAAGAGGTTGTTTCGAAAAAGCGCAAGGGTAAGGTGGAAGAAGTGAATGGGAAGCAGGAAAATGCGGGTGGAGGTTTGGGGGAGAAGAGTGACCCTCTCAAGGTGAAAGAGACGGTAAGACTGTTTAACAAGTATTACCTTCATTTTGTTCAGGAAGAAGAAAAGAGGTGTGCAGCGGCTAAGCCGAAAGCTGCTAAACAAAAGGGTTTTAGAAAGGCAAATAAGAGAGGTGAAAAATCAAAGGCCACTTCTAAGCGACCAGATCTAAAGGCCATGGGGAAGATGGTGGATAATAATGAAATATTGTACCCTGGGAAAAGAATTGGCGACATTCCAGGTATTGAGGTTGGATATCAGTTCTATTCTCGTTGTGAAATGGTTGCTGTTGGTTTTCATAGCCACTGGTTAAAGGGCATTGATTATATGCCCAAGTCCTATGCCAATGTGTACACTACGTATGAATTTCCGGTTGCTGTTGCCATTATTTTGTCGGGCATGTACGAGGATGATCTCGACAATTCTGACGATGTTGTATACACTGGTCAAGGTGGGCATAATCTTACTGGCAATAAGCGCCAAATCAGGGATCAAAAGTTGGAGTATGGTAACCTGGCTCTCAAGAATTGCGTTGAGCAATGTGTGCCTATTAGAGTCATTCGTGGTCATAAATCTTCAAGCAGTTACTCTGGTAAAATATACACATATGATGGCTTGTACGATGTTGTGGAATATTGGGCAGAGAAGGGAATATCTGGATTCACAGTCTACAAGTTTAGACTTAGCAGGGTTAAAGGGCAACCTAAATTAACCACAAATCAGGTATATTTTGTAAATGGACGCGTTCCTCGATCTCTAACAGAGATACAAGGATTGGTCTGTGAGGACATCACTGGAGGTCAAGAAGATATTCCCATTCCGGCTACAAATTTGGTTGATGACCCACCTGTTCCACCCACAGGTTTCAGATATTGTAAGTCTCTTAAGCTTGCAAAGAATGTGAAGTTTCCAAAGATGAATGGCACCGGATGCAAATGCAAAGGCCTTTGTAATGACCCAACAACCTGTGCGTGTGCATTGCGTAATGGCTCTGATTTTCCATATGTATCTCGGGATGGTGGCAGGTTAGTTGAAGCCAAAGATGTTGTCTTTGAATGTGGTCCCAAATGTGGTTGTGATCCAGGTTGTGTGAACCGAACTTCTCAAAAAGGACTTAGATATCGTCTCGAGGTTTTCCGCACTGCAAACAAAGGATGGGCTGTTAGATCCTGGGATTTTATACCTTCTGGAGCACCAGTTTGTGAGTACACTGGAATACTTTCTAGGACAGATGATATGGATAGGGTATTGGAAAATAATTATATTTTCGAGATAGATTGCTTGCTAACCATGAAGGGGCTTGGGGGAAGAGAGAAACGGTCTCCAAAAGGAGAGATTCCTGCAAATCTCTTGGACAAATATGATGATCAAAGTTCTGAAAGTGCGCCAGAGTTTTGTATTGATGCAGGATCTACTGGAAATGTTGCTAGGTTTATAAACCATTGTTGTGAGCCTAATCTGTTTGTTCAATGTGTTTTGAGCACACACCATGATTTGAAATTGGCTCGTGTAATGCTGTTTGCTGCGGACAACATACCCCCTTTGCAGGTAACTCATTTTCTATATTTTACCCTCCAATTTATCTGTGGTATTTTTAGCAATGTCTTGATTAATATCTTTGATTGCTTGCAGGAATTAACGTATGACTATGGTTATGAGCTTGATAGCGTCTTGGATTCTGATGGGAAGATCAAGCAAATGCCATGCTATTGTGAAGCCTCAGACTGCAGGAAGCGATTATTCTAAATTCTACAGGAAAAGTTGTATGTGGTCTTTTTTGCAAAACTATCGCGGTTTCGAGTATTTGTTATTTAACTTGAGCTGCAAGTGCTCTCTAGTCATGCGTGGTTGATGTGCGCAGTATATGCATTGGGCTGCAATAGCAGCAAAGGAACATTGGAATTTTTTGTGCAAATTCAAGGAAATATATAGATTTATTTTTTGCTAAAACAAATCAAATATTCGCTCTTGACTTAATCTATCTATAATATCTTTACATATAGGTTCTACAAAGGGAGAGAATAATACATGCTACTATATGCATGGGTTTGTTTTTGTGGTTTATACTTTTCATACAATGCTTTCTACAAAATACAAATATATATTTGTTTCACTTGTTTTTTTGTTTGATACAAGTTCTAATACATGTTTTTTCGGTGCAAAATGTATTTCAGTTCTAATTAATACTTGTTTTACTCTTTCTGAGTTACATTTTTTTTATTCGTTGACCTTTTTTATTGAAGTTCACTTCGGTTTTGTTTGTTAGTTGCATGTATTGTACTTTAATTTTGTTGTTTATTGATTTTTGTCACGTTCTAAGGTGATGTTTTTGCATGCATTGTACTTGAGTTTTGTTGTTTATTGAGTTTTGACAGATTATAATTTGTTTTATTTGCTGACATTCTGTTTGCATTGCTCCGTTGTGCGGAAGATGAAGTTCTTGTATGATAAAATTTCATCGTTGCACGGGAAGATTTTAATTAATTAATAAATATATAATTTTTTGTTAAAATAAAAATTTGCACACTTAATATAAAAATAAATTATAATAAGATATAACTCTGCACTATCATTAAATAAAGATATAAGCATATTAAAAGCAAACTTAATTATTTTCAAATTAATATATATTTTTAACATGTCTATATATTTTTAGTGTTTTACACTTTTACTTCTGCAATATTTAGATTTCTTGTTGTCTTTGTTTTTAAAATATAAAAAAAAATTAACATAATACAAAATAAAATAAAAATTTTTGATGGTTGATATTTAAAATCACTATAAAATTACATATGTTAAAGAAAAGATTGATATCATATAAAATTATCTCATTTTTAAATTTAAATAAAAAAATTTGATGTTTAACATTTTAAATCACTATAAAATACATGTCATTTAAAAATTAAAAATAATATTTCTTTTAAAAATTATACTTTAAAAGTTCAGTCAGAGTCAAATCAATCATTTAACTTTAGTGGAAAATGATAAAATCTAAATTATTTCATAAGATGTGCATTAGAGTTTAAAGAAGAAGTATGTAGATGAAAATTGATGACAATAATAAGTTTTCTTGGTTTAAATTAAAAAATGATTAAACTGGGAAAAAAAGAGAGTATGTAGATGAAACACAATTCATATTATATATATCAAAGTACAATTAAAACTAAAATATTTAGACGGTACATAATGTTCACCTTAAACTTAAAACTATAAATCTTTAAATGAGAATTCTTTTAATACTTAAAAAGAAAATATGTAAGATTATAAAAACATACTAATCATAAGAATAAATTTGAAACTCTATCTAAATATAAAATAAAATAAATACTTTTTTTTTGGTTCTCACAAGTATTTTTCTTCAAAATTAATCTTGTTTAAGATATAATCGAGCATTAAAGTAGGTATTTCTTCCAATAAGAATTAAATTTTGATTTATCAACTTGTGATAGATTAATCCCTTATTATAATGGGTAAAAAAATACACCTTATTCAATCAGCTTGGATAAAAATATTATGTTCATAAGATAGTGATATCATATATGTAAAAGATTATCAAAGTTAGCTATAAGTAAATATTATTTTAGCATGTGGCGTATTCAAGATAAATTTATGCAGGAACTTAATTAAACGATTTATGTAACAAAAAATAAAAATAACGATTTAACGTTAATAAAGAGTAGGCATAAAGTTTATGCGAGCAAAGGTGAAGTATCTTGTGTGGGCACGCTAAAAAGAAGCGTAAGACAATGGCAACTTGCCATTCATACACCATTTTATTTGTCTCTTTGAAGGAGCTTAGCTTAACTCCAATTCTCGCTTCTTCTTTTCTTTCCAATTCTAGAATATTCCTATTCTTCTTCTCATTTCAACTCTTGCTTCTTTTCTCGCACGCTAGTAACCGTAGTTTGGTGTTGGAGAGTCAGGTTCCTGTCCCAGAATACTGCCATTCTCGAATAACTGAATTGTGTTTCTAGGTTATCTTCTCTGAATTGCAAATGAATGATCGTTGAAAAACTATGAAGAAGGTGAGGAGAAAGATCGGGAAGTATGAGGTGGGTCGAACTATTGGCGAAGGCACCTTCGCCAAGGTTAAGTTCGCAAGAAACTCGGAGACAGGGGAGAGCGTGGCCATTAAAGTCATGGCTAAGACCGCCATTCTCCAGCACAGAATGGTTGAACAGGTCCACCTTTTTTTTCCTTTTCTACTTCTCTAAAAGTAACTCATGTTTCAATTTCAAGTATATTGTCTATAACCTTTATGTTTTAGATTTTAATTCATGTTTGCCTTGGTGTTCATACAAATTCAAGTTGTTAATTCTTCATTTGTTATCCAAAAAACATTAATAAAATTAAAACAATCTAGAGATAAAACTATGATCAGCCACGTCAGGTTGCTAGTGGGGGGCATGATTTTGAGGCCAATGGCATAGTCTACATCAGGTTTAGACCAAACCTATTTGCACAATAAGTCAAATGAAGGCCTTATTAAAAGCCTATTTAGTAAAAAAGTTCAAGCTTTGCGCTATTGAAAATGCCTAACAGACTGGCCTATTTAAACAAAGACAAGAATATAATGATAATATATCGTTGTTATTTGTGTTTAAAGTTTTACTGTAATGGTTTGAAATTTGCAGTCAAGTTTATGCTTCTAATCCTATGTGCTTGCTTGTGCATTTATGGCAGAATAATGATGGATTTTGTTGTACTGAATACCTATTGTAATTCTTTCCATCTTTTGCTATTAGCTTTTCTAACATGAACCGTGTTATAGATTAAAAGAGAGATATCCATTATGAAGATTGTCAGGAATCCTAATATAGTTAGATTGCATGAGGTATGTTTAGATATCCTAATATGTCAGGAATTATACCATATTTCTTTCTTTTCTATTTCTCACATTGTTTTCAAATTTTAGGTTTTGGCTAGCCAGACCAAGATCTACATAATCCTTGAATTTGTAATGGGAGGGGAACTATATGATAAAATTGTAAGTTTTTATCTTTATATGTTATGGAATATATTAGAGTTTAATTCTTCTGAACAATTGATAGTTCTCAAGTCTGACCTTTTAAATTAGCAATTATTGCTGAGATGCTAACAAACTTTTGTTAATGATTTAATTTTGTTTGTTGCTTATGTTACCATTACACTGCTTCTGAATCTGTAGGTTCAGCAGGGAAAGCTTTCTGAAAATGAATCTAGGCACTACTTTCAACAACTTATAGATGCAGTTGATCATTGTCATAGAAAGGGTGTGTACCATAGAGACTTGAAG
Source organism: Glycine tomentella (assembly GCA_007407185.1). Classification (NCBI taxonomy): domain Eukaryota; kingdom Viridiplantae; phylum Streptophyta; class Magnoliopsida; order Fabales; family Fabaceae; genus Glycine; species Glycine tomentella. The sequence goes on along the minus strand of PYAF01001605.1, from coordinate 300,631 downwards.
GTGAAAGACAATATTGTGTGTGTGTGTGTGTGTGTGTGTGTGTGTGTGTGTTTGTGTTTATGTTTTTGTGTGGTAAATGTTTTAACTTTTAACCATTTTGTGTTTGTCTTGATCAATTTGGTTTCTTCCCTTTTGATAGCCTGAAAATCTTCTTCTTGATGCTTATGGAAATTTGAAAGTTTCTGACTTTGGATTGAGTGCATTGACTAAACAGGTAAGAATGTACTTGTAAAATTGGAGATAATGATTGGTTTCATCACACTGGCATCTTGTTCTTGCTTTGTCTCTGAATAATAATTTTTGGAAATAGCAGAAGCTGTAGAACTAATATCTTCCATCTTTTCCTCTTCGTTTTTCTTTTTTGTAGGGTGTTGACCTTCTTCACACCACTTGTGGGACCCCAAACTATGTTGCCCCTGAGGTTAATTTGGTTATACACATCTCTAATGTCATTCTCAATTATTGCCTTGAACTTATGCTCCTTTTCCTATGGGTGATTGGCTACTTGGCTTAGATTAACGGTTCAATATAATTCTTCATATCAAGTTTTGTTCTGGTCTTTTAGACAAATCACTAGTGATGAAATAGATCAATAGTATTAAGTTGAGTGTCCTCTGCATTACATTTTTCTGTTTTTCTCTAAATTCAGCGTGAATATTAAAATATATATAAACTACATTATAATATAATTTAAACTTAGTATTTAAAAAAGAGAAATTAAGAATGACATGTCATTCTTTGTGGGCGAGTAAAATAAGAAATTAATCCACTTTAAAGTTAAAGTTGTGTAATTCAATATATACGAGTAGATATTATGCCTTACCGGTAAACCCTTGTCTTGGAAGTTGGAACAAGAGTCATATTCAGCTCAGTTCATTAGTTATACATTTCATGATTTAGTTAATAATTATTGCACTATTCTCATCTCATGACATTGATGCATTCAATTATATGCATAAGGCAATATAGTTATTTTAGGTAGCAATTTTGGTTGTGGCAAGTTGCATGTTTCTTCTAAGTGATTTAATTATGAGTTAATATAAATTTGATTTTTTTCTCCTTAGTGCAATAATTTCGGTTTCTCACTGAAATGATCTTTTGCAGGTACTCAGCAATAGAGGATATGATGGTGCAGCAGCTGATGTTTGGTCATGTGGAATCATCCTATATGTTCTAATGGCTGGATATCTTCCTTTTGAGGAGGCAGACCTTCCAACACTGTATAGAAGGGTATTCTACCTTTTCCTTATAATCTTGAAGAAAAGACTTGAACGTTGAAAGAGCTAGAAAGAAGTGCAAAAGATGTAGGTAGTGAATGTAATAGAAAAGAAAACTGGTGGAACACCATTTTTAACTACTTTGGAGCTTTATTTACATTTTAAATCTTGAGCTAATCCTAATATAGAAAAATTAGTCTCTAGAAATAATAAGAAATAGATCTAGTAATTAAAATATTAATAACAATGTCCTACCTATTACCTAAATAACCTTAATAATCATATACATAATATAAAAAGGAACTATTAAGTGTACACAGTATTGGTGGAGACAGTAAAGTTGCCAAAAATGAAGAAAAAATTTTGGTGACCACCATCTTTCTTTGTTGTGTCATCCTTGCTCTAATAGTTGTTTTTTATATGCTGTATTATAAAATATGTAAGGGTGAGATTCATTGTTCTTATGTTCATGCTTATTATCCAGTAGATCTTCTTAATGAAAACTTGTTTGGAACCTTATTATTGGGAAGGTAAATGTGAGAAAGAAACTCTGTGGGACTGAATGTAGTTAAGAAAAGAGAGAATTTGATACGGTGAGGCAGCAGTAGTGTGCATAGGTTTTAGAGGGAGTGAGTGGGGGAAGGGATTTTGTTTTGTATATAGTCCAGGAGTTGGGGCTGGAAAATAGGGTTCCCTCTTCCCTTGAAGGGGCAACAGTCCTGGACTCTGGGGTAAGTCAGGCCTTCAGGTTCTTTGTCTTGATGTAATAATCTAATTCCAGTGATATTGTGTTAATAATCCCTCTGACTTTTGCTCTTTTCTCATTCTCTTACAAAACTTGATCCTCTTGTCTTTCATATTAGATACCCATGAGGAATCTTTTGAGTGTGCTGAAATGTTCATTTTTGAGCATTTGGTGATGTAGATTGTAACCATCTGTTAACTTGTTGCTGCTGGTTTTTCTTTTTATTTAAACTTGTAGATCAATGCTGCAGAATTTGTTTGCCCATTCTGGTTTTCTGCTGACACAAAGTCATTGATACAAAAAATTCTGGATCCTAATCCTAAAACAGTGGGTACAAATTTCCATTTGTTTCAGACTTATTTAGTTACAGTCTCTAGTACAGACATACATGCATTATGGTATATATGAACTGTGTTTCTCACTGATTATCTTGACACGTTTTTATAATTATAAGTCTGTTTATTCCTACCACTTAATGCAAGTCTATGTATTGTGCTGTGAACAGTTATAATAATTTTCTTTGTATTTTTTTTTGTTTTTCATTTCTCCTTTTCTTATTTAGGAAACAAAAAAATTTGAAAATAGTCAAAATTGAGATAATAATCAATGTTATTCTCATTAAAAGATGTCACTAGTTATGATCTATTTTTGCAATCATCTTGTATTTTTATGGTTCTGTAAGGATTCTTGATTTTTTCCTATACTAAAATAAATACATTTTCTAATATATAGATTTTGCCTACCATATGGTTGTCTGAGTATATTATCTACTGTCCAATTAAGTATAGACTTGTATAAAGATTTACACTTGGGAAAATTTTACACCTGATTATTTGCAAATACTTGTGAATTTAATAAATTATTTTTAATTAATTCCGATATATTGTATATGCAGCGGGTGAAAATTGAAGAAATAAGGAAAGATCCATGGTTCAAGAAAAACTATTTTCCTGTCAAACTCGGGGAAGACGAGCAAGTGAATTTGGATGATGTTCGAGCTGTTTTTGATGATATTGAGGTTTGCTGTTGTTTTTTGTTCTGTTTAATTTATACAAACAAAATTTATTTTTGCAAATGTATGTGTTAACCCTTTCTTACATATCCATAGCTTCAAATACAATGTGAGTGTACAAATATGTGATGTGACTTATCAAGTGAAGGACATGGAAATGTGTTGAGAAAAAGTTATTAAGACTTTGGCTATGATTTGGATACTATCGGGCTTGAAAATGACAATATAATACATTGTTGAAGTAGGTTTTCAATTACTGGTGGAGGATAAGATATGTGCAAATTAAAATTATATGCTTGTGGATAATGAATTAGTTCTTTCTCTTTATACAGAATAATGCAAATATCTAATCCAGTTATGCAAGAATATATTGCTCATGATTATGGAAAGTACATATATACTATTACAAAAGAAAAATTGCCATGGTTACTGGTCACTAATATTTTTATTCAGCTAAAAAATATAAATTTCTTAAGACATTAAAAGCTCACTTCACTTCATAAGGAATTATGATTATCAAATTTTTTTGCCTCTTTATGTCCCAATTATACAGTTATATAACAGTTGGAAGGAAAATCAACTACCTTTAAGATTTTTGTTGAGTTAGTTATCTGACAGTCACATGCATTTCATTCACTAATCAGAGATAGATGGGCAATTTTTGCTTTTATATAGGACCAGTATGTTGCTGAAAGGTCAGAAATTACTGAGGGAGGTCCTCTGATAATGAATGCATTTGAGATGATTGCCTTATCACAAGGGTTGAATCTTTCACCACTATTTGATAGGCATCAGGTATTGTTTTATTTTCTTCTTCCTGCCCTACAATCTCATGGTTCCTTTGTCTCTGGCTGCCATGGAACTTTTTATACTTCCACCTGCCTAGGTGGGCATTAGAGGACATCTGATTTCAAGTTTGAAACAAAGTGGTGCAAGTTGGTTTAGAGTCCGTTTTTCGAGGTTGTCTGATGCGTTGCCCCAATTGATATTCTTTTGCTTTTCTAACAGGATAATGTAAAGCGGCAAACTCGTTTTGTCTCCCGTAAACCAGCAAAAGTTATAATTTCTTCAATTGAAGCTGTTGCAGAGTCAATGGGTCTTAAGGTCCATTCTCGCAATTACATGGTATAACTCCACTTGTCTACTTTACATTGTAAATGATGCTTAATTTGATAATAACTGGTGTTGTGATGTACCAGGCATTTCACATAATTATGAGCAGACATTCGTGTAATCCTATTGTCACAGATATCAACGCAATCTTTGTTGTTTGTAACTTTTGCTGTTCCATTTTAGGTATTGTTAAATTACTCTGCATTATCTATTATGCCATACTAGCCAATTTACATTTTAAATGACAATTATTGTTTCAATAACATTACATCCCTAAGTAGGGATTTCAAAATAGGTGATTGTTTGGTGGTCTAATCTTGAGACTAGGTAGAGATTTTTGTACTTGATTCTTAAAAGAAACGTGTAGTCACATTTCTCGCTTTTATTTTTTTCTCCTACGGCTCCCTAAAGTTTTTTATTCTCTTGTAGGTGAGGCTTGAAGGCGTTTCTGCAAACAGGGTTGGACCATTTGCTGTGGTCTTGGAGGTAGTTTGTTTTTGCTTTTGTTGTGTTCATTACTTAGAAATACTAGGAACACACTCTTTTGACACACTTTCTTTGACTGGTTGAAATTTATTGAAAATAGCAAAATTTTGTGGATCAAACCATATTTAATGAAACTTCTCTCCTGATTTTGTAGTTTTTAATAACTTCCAAACCAACGGAAGAGAGTGTTAGACATTGTATTCCTAGTATTCCTCTTATTTTTTATATGAAAGTTTTATTTCTGCTTGAGTCTTGATTAAAATCATCTATGCATTTTATCAAAAGGTGTTTGAAGTTGCACCATCCCTTTTCATGGTTGATGTTCGAAAGGCCACCGGGGATACTTTTGACTACCACAAGGTTAGCTTCAGTATTTACATATATCTGCATTTGAATTTCTCAAAATACTTTCAACCTCTTCTAAGAAATGAAATGACATTTATGCTTTGAAGTTGAGAAACTGTTGAATATGGATTAACGAGATGATGAACTGGAAATCATTTCAATAGAAAAAATTTAAGAAAAAGGACAGGAAAAATAAGTATTTAACAGTTGAAGGGGTTTTTCACCAAAACAAAAAAAATTAATATTTATATTGAAGCCCAGAATTGGTTGAAGATCACAGGACGTTTTGAATAAGAACACCCTGTTTATTTCTTTTTTTTTTTTCCTTATATTTTCTTCTTAAATTATATCTATCTATCTATAATTCTATCTATATAGATAGATAACTATAGTTATAAATTTTTGTTTGTTGTCCCCATCAATCAAATTAAAAACTCATTTCTATAGGAACGGCCAATCACAGAAATTAATTATATCCCTTTAAAATTGTTAGATTTCGTCTAGTATTTCTTAGAGGTAAATGATATGTGGATACAGTAGAGAATTTTTTCCTTTTTCTGCTATTCAAACAAATATTCAATGAAATTAATAAAAGAAAATAGACCTTTCGAAAAAAAAAGAAATCAAATACCGGTATATTATATTGTGTGGGAGATTGCCTAATAATGAATGCTAATGACTGCTCACGGGATTTGAAATAGAGTAAGTACATAATAATACTTTTTCTCTATAAAAAAAGGTAAAATTAATTCTATCTAGGAACTTCTCAATAACATATGAATACATTAGATTAGGCTGCACAAAAAATTATTTAACTTTCATTCAAAGTTTGCAAAAAAGGTCTTAGAAGATTAAAAAGGTCCGTTGAGCGCCCCACTATTATGTCATAATAGATTCGAACACTTGTCCCGAATTGATTTCGAGATCATAATTGTTCTAGTGAATAATCCAAATTTACACTTTTTTTTTAATTCAAAATGCATTTGAGAATTCGAATCCCCTAATCCGAATTCTTAACTGATCTTTTTTTTAAAAGATAATAAAATAATAAAAATAAAAGAATTTAATTGAAAATAATAAAATTGGAGAATATAAATAAGGACAAATTAATTCTAAATAGTATTTTAACACATGTATTTGCACATAATAATAATAATTTAATGTTTTCTTTTTCTTTTATGCCATTATTTAAGATTTTTATTAAAATATATAATATAAAAATGATAATTTAATATAAATTAATATTTATATTTGTTTAAGTTATCATAAATAATTTTGATTATTCATGTTTTGCGGGCATTTTTTTTTCCATATGTACATTAATTAAAAAATGAGAAAAATTAATTAGTACATCTCAGTAGTTATATTATACTGAGAGAAAAAAATAAAAAAGAGGAAATGATTTTAAAAAATTAAGTTGATTAAAAATATAGTGAATAAATAGTTAGTACATCTCAATTATATTATATTGAGAAATTAAAACACTACAGTAATTGAGATGAGTCACAGGAAGATAAACATAATAAACATAACATAATAAAACGAAAATAACGAAATATTCTAATCATAACAATTGAAATACACGAAAATAACGAAACAAATCATAGTTTGAAAGATATTGTGTAACATACCTGTCTTCTTTCATTTGAATCATTCTAGTGAGTTATTTATCATGGGCAACATATGCATCAATTATTATAACATGTTGATTGATTATTATGTGCAAGTATGTGTTAAAATACTACTTAGAATTAACTTGTCTTTTATATTTCCTAATTTTATTATTTTCAATTCAATTCCTTTATTTTATTATTTTATTATCTTTTTTATATAAAAAAAAATCAATTAAGAATTTGGATCGGGAGGACCTAAATTCGTAAATGGGTTTTGAATTAAAAAAAGAATACAGTGTAAATTCAGGTTCTTACATTATTGTGAATATTAAATATATACTATTTGATAAATAAAACTGGTATATGTATTTTTGATAAATATTATTTTATTTTTGTATGTCTTGGTGAAAAACTCATTATGTAACTTTTGAATAACTTCAAATTTCAATGTATATGCTCCATCAATCCTTGCTTTGATACTCAAATGGTTTTTTAATGGTTACATTAACACAGCCAATAGTTATATCTATTATTTTTTGGTTGATGTATTAGTTCGATCGTGCTACCCAACATTTAATCCTGTTGCTAGAAAGTGTGTATTTTCCTTTCCGCTTCTCGAATGTGTGTACTCAGTAGCATTTGTAAAAGCGCCGTCATATGTACACGTATTTTTATATTTGCATGCGTATAAATTGACAGTAACATATATTTTATACTTTTGCAGTTTTACAAGAATTTTTGTGCCAAACTAGGAAACATTATTTGGAGACCGGCAGGGACTATACCAAATTCTAATCTGCTCAAGAAAATGACTTTATAATCCACTTCATGCGGGTGTGATTAGTTAGAAGAGCACTGAAAGCTTAAACTGGTCCCCGAGTATACTAAAAATTAGCATGCTTTCTAGCTATCATAATGCAACATACACTGTATGAATAGTATTGCAAACGGGTATCACTGTCAACTTGCAACATGGCTTAATAATCTTGGGAGAAGGAAAGAAAAAAACCCTATTGCGATGCATCTTGTAGTTGTAGCAAATCTACCCCTCAATGGTTTACAAAAACAATCTATTGTTTGGTTCGGGCAGAAATGTATAATGTTTTCCGTCACCAATTCTGTCAGCGTGTTTGGGAGAGCTATTCAAATTCTCAAACACGTTTGTTTGAGACATGCTGTTTTGTATAAAAAAGCGTCTTTGGTTGCAATAAATTAAAGTTAAGTCTGTTAATTGTCATTAAAAGTGAAAATATAATTTTCTATGACTGAAAATTTTATATTAGTATGTTTTACTATCATATACTTGTTTTTCATATTTTTTTTATTATTTAACTTAAAGAATACAAATTACTTTACTCTATTTAATTTTTGACCAAAATTTTGTATTGCTCACTTAAACACAGATTGATGTTGAATTGTGATTGAACAATTTGGAATTTTAAATTATCATTTGGAGGTATGCTGATAGTTACTTGCTCTGAATTGTCAGATCATGAAATTAGTAGGGCTTGGGTCATTGTTACTGAAAAAAATGTTGGGTCATGTTCTGCTGAGGTGCTATATACTAATTCTTGTAATATCCCTTATCCAGGGGGAATGTACTAATGAACCTCCCCTCTCAGTAAAATAAAATAAAGGATTAATTATGATTTTGTGCCGTGATTTTTTTTTAGATTTTCACTTTTAATTTTTAAATAAAATTTTGACTAATTTTAGTTTCTATTTTTTTAATCTGTTAGTGTTTTTTAGTCCTCTGGTTAAGATATGTTGATAAATAATGATGTGACAGTCAGAAAGAATACCAGGTGTGTAAAAAAAAAAAAAAAATTACAGCTAATTTTGTAGCAATTATAAAAAAAAAGAAGCTTGATCCACTAGTTTAAAAGATTTACAAAGTTCACAACAATAACACCCATATTCAAACAAAACAAAGAACCACCACACGGGACTCCCAAATCTCTTTCCCTGCGTCCGTATCTCCAACGTTCTCCTCCTCGCGCACTGCCGTTTCCATCGCTGCACTCTCGCCGGCCTCGATCCGGGCGTCGTCTACTTCACCGCTGAACCGCCCCACTCGCGCGTCGTCGTTTCCTTCACTGAATGGGTGAAGATTGAAGCTCTTTGTAATTCTTGTTATTTTGAATTCAATGGCCTTTATGTTGAATAAAAAAATGACTTATGTCAACGAGCCTTTCAATTGGGTTGTGAAGGGTTTTATCACAAGAAAGTCATATTGTTGTTCTAAATACATTGAAAGCAAGCAGCTTTGAGAAAACTGGAGAGGATCTTATTCCGAGCTGAAATTATTCAAATCACAGTGAAGCAATTTCTGGGGATTTTAAAGAGATAAGAAATTGTTTAATAACCATTAAATGCTTCAATAAATCAATGTTTGATGGTTTTAATCGTCAGGAAAATAAGTGTCACAAAATAAGATTGTCATGTCACTATGTAATGGCTACATTTGATTGTAAAAACTAAAAATGCTAACGAAAAAAATTAAGACTGATCAAAATTTTGTTTAGGAGTAAAAATGAATAGTCCAAAAAGTTAGGGAAAAAAATAGTTATCCTAAAATAAAACTAGTCACTTTATGGCATTCATTGGAGCGATTGAATAGACAAATACTATTGGTAGATATCTTCAACTGTATACACATGAATAAATGCTTAAACAAACAGCAGTTGGGACTCGGGATTAATTAATAATAGCTGAGCGCATCTACATTGATGATTTAATCAGAGTTTTATCAAAATCATTACATTCACAACACTTATTCAGAGATGATTTAATCGAGAATTTTTTCTCTCCAAAAAAAATAGAATTTGCTTTTTATTACCAAAAAAATAGAAAGGGTGATTGTCATCCGCGTCCAAAAAATCTTGTAGTTGTCGGTCGGAATTCCGTAAGGCTCACACTTGTCGGACGTACACGTAGGGCTTAAAAAAAATCTTTAACATTCCCTTAACTCATTTCTTTTATAACCGACTAAACACCAGTAAAATAATTGCACATAAAATACCAGAAAATAGTTCATCTTTCACAAGTTTCGGTAAACACCCAAAATGATTATTTTCCCCTAGAGACAGAAGGACCCCAAATCTAATATTATAAAATAATAAGGATAGAAATATAAAAGCGATTAAGAGCAAAAACTAAATTAACTCACTTTGACAAAATAATAAATATAAAGTGACAGGCATGATTATATGCATATGAACGAAACAAAAATATATTTATAGAAAGTATATGAGACTCTTGTTTGGCAACTATATAAAAAAATTCTCATATTATATATGCTATTGTGCAATAATATAATATGAGAATTTCACCAACATTATCTTTTATGAAGTACTCTTTTTTTTTGGTGAGGTGTCCTGCATACATATATATAGTGATCAATTTAATATTAGGATTGATTGAAGGTTGATAATTTTAGTTCATATATACTTCACAATAGACACCAAGTACACTGAAAATTGCTCAAGCATAAACTATAGGTATGCCACTATATTCCTTAGGCTCTGAGTGTCGTCGATCTACCCAAAGGCTATGCTTATCAACTTTCAGGGCTGAAAGAACTTGTTACCGCATTTGCATTTCCATGAGAGAAGATAGTAGCCCTCATCTCTTTGAGCTGTTGTTGCCTTGTGAATGTGACCATCCCTGTGGTGAGGAGAGATAACCAAAGCAGCCATGCAAGGCTTGCAAGTCGAGCACTTGTTAACACATTTTGGAGGCCTTGACCCCAATAATAATTTCTTTTGCTTCAGAACCTTGCCATCTTTCACCGAAGCTGACAGTACTGTTCAACAAGTCAAGTCAAGAACATAAGTTAATCAGACCAAGTAATGAAATGACACACACCAAGGTAACTAAACCTTAGAATTCCATCATGTTGACATAGAAATATATATTTGGACACTCATCATGATGGTATGTTTTTACCTGAATTAGAAGGAAATAACGTGAGAGAAATTATGAGAATCAGAGTCACTGAAGTTTTTAGTCCATTGAGGTATACTTTTGGCGAATCCATCAGTCTATTAGAAAAAGAAAAAAAAAGAAGTAATGATCAGCAAAAAGAAGTTTGAAGATGGGGTTTTGGGAGAAAGAAGTAGGAAGGAAGGAATGGCTTTGTGCAATAATAATAATAATAGGGATGAAAAGGGGTTTGGTATTGAATAACATCATAGGTACAATACAATGCATATCCCATCAATTTTTGAAGGGTCCCAAATAAAAGAGTTTGGTCTTGGAAGAGCAACAGGTGCTCTGACTCGAGGTTTTCAGCGTGAATGACCGAAAGTCACAGTTTCTTTTCATCTTTTGCTGGCTGAATTGACTACCCTATGCAAACTTTTGAAATTATTGAAGTACCATACCATCTTTCCCTTGTCATCATATAAGGAGTGGACATGAGTTTTTGTTCATTTGCACTTGGCTCTGCTCCTCAATACTACTATTACTAATACTACTATTCTATGTTACCAGTATAAAGTGTTTGCCTCTACACAAGAAACAAATGCAAATCAAGAAATCAATTCGATCAGTGTATTTTGCTTTCCAAAAGGGACCACCTCATTGAATGGAAGCCTCAATCCCAAATTTGCTAGCTAGGCCTCCCATTATCCCATACTTTGTTGCTATTTGTACGTATTTTCTCTGAAAACACGTACGTACGGTTTCATTTGGAACGTGTCATATTAAAACTGTCCTAAAAGATTTATCTTAAATGCAAAACCAACAGATGTGTCTTGGTAAACCTGAAGAATCAGAACTACCAAGATAACATAATTAGCTAGGAACGTAAAGAGAGTGAATAATCTTAATTTCTAACCAACTATATTACAAAATAATTATACCACGAAGCACATTAGTTTAACTGCGGCAGAAAATTAAATCAATAATTTTGAATTTAAATCTTATATAAGACTATATTATGATCGAATAGAATTACTTTCAGTATTATAATATAAAAAATATATTACAAAGCAATTATACAACACACACATGCAGTGTACGCTTACAAGGTACAGATATTAATCACTGCTATATAATTGATTGTCGTTGGTCACAGATTAGACACCACTTCAAAATTAAGTTCTCATGAACAACGTCAACGTGTACCAGGCGAAGAATATAATGAAGTGCGTGTTTGAAGCCAGTTACATTAAACATAACACTGACGTTTTTTTCAATCCAATAGAAAAGTTACTTCTATGTTTAATGTTTCAATATGCGTAAACGGCCATTTAAAAACATTCTAATATTAATCTAAACATACCCCAAGTTGTGTGGATGATATTTTTTATATTTGAAGTTGGATAAACCAGCACCGCTTTGGTTTTTGGCAGAGATATGTAATGAAAGAAGTACTACTACTATTAGATGATGAGAGATTCCACTGACTTGAAGGTGCAGTGATGTCGCATCAATGTTTTTTTATTTTTTGTGTGCCACTCGTGTCGATATTGCCATAATATCTGCTGAATGCTGGTAATGTTTTTAGTTATCTTGGGCATTTATAAGTCACGCAAGGATAAAACCCTGCTTTCAACCTCAAACATCTATTCAACGCTAGGTAGAAATCACTACAGGTATATTCAAGACTCATGGGAAATAAATTTCATTAAAACATTTTCCCTAAATACATGCATGCAAAATCTTATACTAATTCGATCTTAAGTACTTTTGCAACAGATTACTAATTAGTTAGTTTCACAGTTGTACCATATATTATTATTAGTATTATTATTATGCCTTAATCTTTCTATTTAAATATTCTCCTGTGTAGAATTCATCAGTTTGTTCGAAATAAATTTAACGCACGTACGAGAGTTTTGTGTTTGGTCAAGTTTTCTTTTTATACTATATGCATTGAATTTGAAAATAAAAAGACTGTAAAACATAAAGAGATTATTTTTATTCGTAAAACACAATAAAGAGATTCAATATATGTATAAAATTTAGATAAAATATTATGACATAAATTAAAGCTAAATTATATAGAAAATACTAACACAATAACAAGACCAATACTCATAAAAGACATAATGCTTCATCGAGACACTAAAACTCACAACAGGACATTGTGTAGTATAATTTAGAGTGAACTTTACTTTTGAAGTCACAGCTTAAAGTCATAATGAATAAGCACCACTTGATAAAGATAACAGAACATTTCATTTAGAAATCTAGATAAGTTGGATTAATTGACTTTGTGTATTTATATAATTAATTTTAGAAAACAATCTGTTTAAATAAATAATTATTTTTTCAAAAATAAATTGATCAAGTACGCACTACATAGTTGACCAAAACCTTAATAATATGTTGTATTATATTTTATGTATGTTGTGTAATATGGTATCAACGTCACGTGGCACTGACCCCGGTTTAGGTTATGATAAGGGAAACGGATAAGATTATTATTACTGGCTTGAGCAAGATGATCGAGATTCGCTCAGCACCATTAATTAAGTTATGTTCTTCTCCAAATCGAGATCTATATGCACAAGTTCCCCACCACCGGAGAATATAATTCCTAACTATGTACTCTGCAATTTACCATCATTTTCTCGGTTCATTATGACATATACTTACCCTCGGGGGTGGATATCACACAATTTTGTTCATGTTATCATATGGAATCTTAAATGAGTGCTTTTATATGATCATCATGTTGGAGTATAAGTGCGAAATAAAGTCTCATATCGGATAAAAATAAAAAAGTTGAACACCATATAAATGAGGAGAAAATTTATAAATTTGAGTTTTAAGATTTTTGGTTAAGGTGTGGTGTCTAGTTTACTTATATGATTATTTGTGTAAATCTTTCCGATATTTTTACCCCATCGATTTCTCAGTAATTAGTATCAGAACCGATGGATTAATAATTTGTTTTGGCTTTTTTATTTATGATTTAGTTATTTCATATTCTCCATAATGATTTCATTTGCCTAGTGAACAATTTTTAGAAAGATCCAATTGAATTAGACATATGTAATTGAGTTTTAGATCGTAATTGTGAACATTAATAAGTGTTAACTATAGTAATAAAAGACGTAAACATTATTGGAGATCCAATCCTATTGTTTGTACTTTGTAGTTTGCAAAAATCTAAATGCTATATAAAATTTACATAATTATGAAAGTTGCATTAAAAAGAAAACGTAAAATATATATTGTTAAAACTTTCTTTCTATCATAATCCACATGGCACTCACTCTTCTACATACAGGGTATAATTTGCGATAAAATGAAGTCTTCTATCAAATTTGTTCCTAATTAGTACACAACACAACTTGTTCTATCATTTCTTTTGTGTCTATGGCATGATTTTAAATTGTGGTTGCAATAATGGTTTTGTTACAATTTTTGGCATTGTGAAAAAAATGTATCTAATGTATCTAATGTGGATACAATTGCGGTCCTAATACGATTGCGGTGAGTCGATCTTTATGTTATTATTACATATAAATCTTGATCTAGATTATTCATGTTGAAGAAATAAAGATTAATTTCTGAAAGTACAGAAATTAACATAGAAGATTAACTTTTTCTACTAAACATTCTTTCATACACATGAATATGGATAATGAATATCTGAACGTACACATGTTTATAAGTAAAGCTTAATCTATTACTATTTTGCAAAGAAAAGAAGGGAAGAGATGTCGGCATGCATGGAGCCACATGGCAAGAGGCAAACTTATGAAAAGTAGTAGCCCTAGTAATGGGAAGGCACAGAGCAGAGACTGACCTGAAAAGTCCATTGCAAGTGCAGCAGGTCCCGCGTCTTTGCTTGCTCATGCCTTTTTTGAATAGGACAAAGTGAAGAAAAGACTATGAGCAGTTGTAGCAGATAGATAACAGTTCCTTTACAAAGTATCATTTTCTAACAGCAGACACATTCTCTCTCACACTACAATTACCTCCATATCTTGCCACTCACTGCAATGAAAGTTTATATATATATTATGTTGTTGTACTATATATTAATCAATTCCCCTCTCTTTCCAGAAACAATATCCTCTCTATGTCAATGTGATTGGTGCACCTTATTTTGTCCTTTTATTTTTGTAAAGTTTGATGCAAATTAAGACCCCTTTTAACTATTGCCATTCCATCAACGTATGGGCAACCCTTTCTTGGAACCAAGGAGAACCCACCATTGCAAGTCCCAACACAACACCGTAGCACCCCAAGCCATGAAGTGATCAATAACTAAAAATTGTTTGTTTTACTCATTTTCACTTTTCAATGCACTTCTAACTCATGTCTCTATAAGGTGTAGTATTTGGTTTTCTATTTTAGAAGCTTCAAAATGTTCATTTCAATGACATCACTTGTGAATTGACTTGAACTTGCTTGCGAATACGTTTGATCGAACTTAATGATACAAGACTCATAGATCGGCTTCAATGTGCATCGAAACGTACACTAACTGCAAAACAAACACACCCACGTGTTTAAATTCTCGTTTCCTTCCATTGAACATAAATCCTGATCCATCAGAATAGAATTCCCGTTTCAACATGTGTTAGAGTGAAAAACATAACGTGTTTGAATTCTCATTTCCTTTCTTGAATCCTCCATGAGAATACAACATGTATTAAAAAGTTAAAAAACACTTTGGTTAAGAAAAAGAGAGGAAAAAACACCTAAACCAAAAATAACTTTTAAATAAAATAATATTAATCAAATAAAAATCTGATTATTAATACAAATTTATTAAAAAATTAAATACATAAATTATATGATGCCATATTTTTTTATTAATAAATATTAATTATTAATTTTTATCAGCGAAAAAAAGAAATCAAATGCATGCTATGGTAATAAGGTATTAAACCCACCACGAGTTTTTGAAGCAACAAATAATTTCTTTATGGAAATTTTCCCATGATTTTCATGATGCAACAAATGGTTGCTTTTGTAGTAATTTGATCATGATTTTGTATTTAATTTTCTACTACCTGTACCAAACACACTAACTCAAGTCCATGCCTAAAAACTGTAAAACATGTTAGATCTAAATTCTAAAAGTCAATGTGTCAAAAGTAATTAACTTTAGATCAAAGCAGGTTACGAGTTTTGAACAACCCAACCTACCAGATTCTCTGCCATCCAAATTCACTCCATGAGTACAAGATTCCGAAAACAATAAACAATAACGACAACATAGGTTCAAGCGAAATTGCAGTTTTATTATTGAAGACAAGCAAAGTGGTCTGCTGAGTACAATTCAAAAGCAAGACAAGCCTACAAAAACAAGGGCTTGATTTAAAAGGGAAGAAAAAAAAATAGCAACAAATGGACGCCCTGCCACCACACCAAAGCCCTTGAATATGAGGTACCTAGCCTTAAAATGGCACAACATAACCACACTGACAAGACCAAAGGAAGACAAGCTAAAGCCTCTTCCACACTCTAAGGCATGGTGAAGATGCTTGATTAGTATAAACTAAAAAGACTGAAGACTTCAAAAGACATGAACTAAAGATTAAGTCTAAGCAACATCATAGAAAATGTGCAACAGAAGCTAAAACATGTTTTTTATTGTCAACATCCAGCGGTACAAAATAAGACCTAGCACAAGCATGCACTATCTAGCAGTGGATACCATCAACCAAGACTTAGTAACTGTATTCTCAGGGGACCCTAGCCATGAAAGAAGTGGCCCAGTAAGCCAAGGGGCCAAAAGGGTTGTAAGTTGGAACAAGCATTTCATGCTTGCGAAAAAAATGGGTCATAAAGGAACAAGCCAAAGTTCCCTGGAAAACAACCAAGTCACCAAACTGCCACCAATCCACCCTTGATAGACATATCAACCAAAATGTATGCTGAACGTGACCTGTACAGTTCTATCTCCTTCCCTGATTTAGCCAGTTTTATTAGTTTCTAGTTTCCTAACATGATTAAGCCAGAATATCACATCTCCACAACTTCTCCACTAGCAACTCCATTGTGCTGCAGCCAATTGAATTGCAGTTTTGAAGATTCAATCCCAGCAACGTCTGGCCCAATTTTGTCAGGAAAGGCGCACTCTTGTTTGATACATCAGAACAACCAGACAACGAAAGCACTTGCAAGCTAGGCAGACTGGCCCTTGAGAGAACAGCTACGCCGGCATCGGTGATTGCACATTTTGACACATCTAGGTCATTAAGCACTAGGAAGTTGTTTGCAATCGCAACCAAGCTTGCATCAGTAATTTTCCAGCATCCATCAAGATTTAGCACTTCGAGGGTTCCACCATGTAGCCTGGACAAGGCTGAAACTACGTTATCTGTCAAGTTCCAGCAACCAGTGAGGTTTACATTGACAAGTCCAGCCTCACAATTCTCCAAAAGGGGGAGAAGGCCAGCATCAGTTATGCCATAGAGTCCAGTCAGATTAAGATGCTGAAGTTGGGGACACAATTTTCCAATCATGGCCAGGCTAGCACTACCAAAACCAGGGCACTTTTGAATGACTAAAGATCGAAGAGACTCGCAAGGAGAAAGCATAGAGACTTCCATATCGATATCTTTGACTCCCATGCACTTCACAAGGGCAAGAGATTTCAACTTCGTTTTGATGTCTGCAAGGGCAACAATAATCCCAGACTGAGTGAACCTGTTGCACTCCTCCAGCTGCAAACTTTCAAGAGATATTGTAGCTTTGGCAAATGCTACCAATCCATTGTCAGACACAAAGCAACACCGGCGAAGGCACAAGTGCTTCAGGTTGATGCAACCTTTACCAATGGCTTCTATGCTTGTATCAGTTACCCCCCTGCAGGAAGTAACAGTAAGTGACAGTAGTTTCTGCAGACCTTGGGCAGCCCCCATGACCCAGAACCCCCTTTCAGTTACATTTTTTAGACCAGAGAGGACCAGATTTGTTATCGCTTTTCCATAATGGCAAATAACAGCCAAAGAGAAATCTGTGATGTTCAAAGTCTGAAGCTTAACCCTTGATAAGTTTGAAGCCGATGCTAAAAGACTAGACACTCCATGATCCCCAACAAGAGGGCAATCCTTGATTGAGATTGACTGCAGCTTGGGGCATAGTCTTGCAATAGCTTGCAAGCCTTCATTTCCAATATTTGGGCATGATTCAATAGTTAAGGTGGTCAAGTTGGGGCAACCTTCAGCTATCGCAATCAAACCCTTGTTGCTGATTGAGGAACAATGACACAAGTCAAGCTTCTCCAACATATGACATCCTTTTGCTACCTGATACAGACCCTCATCCCCAATGGTAGATACATTCCATAAAGAAAGTGATCTGAGAGAAGGGCAACCATGAGCAACTGCAGAGAGGCCAAGGTTTGTGACACCACGCTCAGAGTTGCTTCCTCTGATTGAAAGCTTCCCTAGACCGCCACGGCTACTAGTCCCTACTGCAATTGCAGCAAGCCTCACATCAGTGACTTTCTTCCCATCCAGACACCTTGTAAGGTAGCCATCATCATCAATATCTTGATTCTCATCAGAAGAAACAGTTTCAGCAACAGAAGAAGTAGTCCTCTCAATCTCATCTTTGCAGATAGTGCTCATAAGCATAAGCCACCGTTTAGATACACATGCACATGAGCTTCTCTCTTTGCCACTAGGGAGGCGTCTGAATATCTCAAAGAGGCATTCATCTGGAAGAACCTCAATACCAGGGTCTTGATAATACTGCTCAGGCTCAATAGCTTCAAAGATGGAGCGTGATCTCTTAGTAGGAGGGTAGTACATATCGAAATTGGAGCCAATAGTAGTGTACAAGCGACCCAACTCCATTGGATTTGGGCAAAAAGAACCCCCAGGGTACAATTCATCATCACCTGAAAATTCCATCCACAAAATCTAAAATCAGCCCAACAAAATAAAACAAACAGTGTTCCACATTAACATGATAGGATATCCCAGAACCAAAACTCAACATTCATCTCATATCACACATGCACGATTTATGATTTCAACAGTATAAGACTTCCTCATGCATGCTCATTCCACCAAAGAAAAACAAAAGGAAAATATTTTCTTTAGAGAGAAAAAAAAATCTTTTTAGTTATAAAGTCATTCCTATCAGAAGTAGATCAAATCAAGCTCTAAGAAAATAGTTTCTAAGCATACCATGATACCACCCAACAATATAAATGAAAAATCCATACATAAATTCAAAAAAATCTATTATAAATTCAATCAGTACATGCAGACCAAGAGAGCAATCAAACATTGAAATTCAAGAGCAGATATCCAATCAAATATATAAAAATTAAAAGAAAAAGTCATGAAGCTTACCACTGTAATTGACAAGGGCAGGCATGAGCACAGATGATAACAAGTCCACAAGCACAAGCAAGAGAATCTGAGTTGCAGCAGCTGAATCCCTTTAGGATCTGAGAGAGGAAGAAGAAAAAAGCAGATTAGAGAGAAAAGGGTGAAGAGCATTTGAGTTGAGAGTGTAAACCCCACAGAGCAGGGCAAAAAAGAGGAGAGAGGAAGGAAGAAGCTTTGGAATGGAATGGATGAAGTCAGGTTTGGAGTTCGTTCGGGGGAATGAATGTATTATATGTCTATGATATGTGTCACGAAGAAACAAAGTCATAGTATTGCAAAAAAGGAAGAAAAGAAAAGAAAAGAAAAATAGGTGTCGTCCACAGAGACAGACAACACCACGGCACAGGTGCATTGCTACTGCCCATTTCAGTAGGCAATGAATCCTTCCCCAAAAACCGGCTATTCCCCACACAACACAAAAACACAACTCTCTCTCTCTCTCTCTCTCTCCAACCACCTCAGCATTTGTAAATTCTAGTTCTAGTACTATAATACCAAGTACACCCTCTCTTTCTCTCTCTTCTTCTTCTTCTTCTTTCTTCTTTCAATTTAATTTAATTTAATCAAAGTTCAAACTATTAGTAATGCGTGAACCTTGAGGAAGATACTATGGACGGTACATACACTAATATGGGTGCGTTGCTTCTTCGATTGCACCTAGAAATACCCTTTTTTATTTTTTGCCTTTTATGTCTGTTACACCAAATAATACTTTCATTAAAAAAAATATTTTGTTTTTGACGCAATAGTTAGCTTTATATGGATGATTTTATGTTATCTCACAAACATCAAAATAAAATGCATGCAAGTGCTTGTTTTTTCTCTTCTTTAATCATTCGAGGTTTAATTCGAATATAGTATAAATTAAGAAACAAGATCTATAATCTATTAACAGAATATGCCTATTTGGTATTTGAAATTAACAATTTAACAAATGAACAAGATTTTTTAACAAAATATGTTATTTGGTAATTATATACCGCCTGCAGCTATCATCAGCTTTATGTTTATTAAGGTACAAACTAAGCAATAATTCAAAATATGTTATTTGGTAATTAAATAAGTTAACATTAAGAATCATGCAAAACTTATCTTTTAGATCGAATTTCATATATTCAAAATATAACAAACTTTAAAACAAGACGTACATTTTCGATACGATTTATACCACTCATTTTGAGTTTTTCATTGAAAAATAAAAACAGGATAAAAAACGTTGTCAAATAAGAAATGATTTCAAAATTTAATTTTTGCTATTCAAATCATCAAGTTCTGAGGCTAAAATCATCATTCAAAAGACAAAGAGTTAACAAATTGTTAAAATTAAATTGTTTTTTTTTTACGATGAATCTGAAGGGACTAATCTCAAATTAAGGTTTAAATTTTATTGGGAAAGGTATTCACGTTTAATTTTCGACTGTACTTCAAAAAAAAATTATTTTGAAGGAAGTGATTTGGGAAAAAAGTGTTTTCTATAAATTTTAAATAAAAAATTGTAAGAAAATATAAGTCAACAAATGGTGTTACGACTAAAGAGACATTTTTGAAAAATAAAATAAATTATTCATTGTATACAGATAAATCATAGGAATAACTAATTATTTGTAAATTAAAATAAATAAAAATATATATAAATTCCAAACAATAAAAAAGAAGCAAAATAATTAGAACAGAGGAAAAATAAAAACTCACCCATGAAGACGATAAAAATATTGATTTACCGAACTCTCTGCAATTGAAAACCAAATGTTGGGGAATGCTCACAGTTCTTCCTCAAATTGACCTAAAGTGACAACTATTTTTGTTGATGATCTTTTTTTCTTATAATTAAAACACATGGAAACCATCCCTTAATTACATAGGGGAAGAAAATAGATTGAAAAGGTATGAATCTGTAAACTATAAAATAACAAATGTTAAAAGATTAAGATAACGTATACTTATTCAAATACATTATCAATTAAGAAATAAATAAAATAGTTATTATCAAAATATTATTTTCATCAAAATTCATAAGAATAACATTTAAAGATAATAAAAAGTATAAATAATTTAAAGTAGTAATTTCTACAATGATTATATATACTTTTATTTCTTTTCTTATTTATGATTAATATAAGTAATATATTTTATGATTTGGTAAAAATTAATATAATTTTAGTTCATACATTATTTTCAAATTTAGAAAAGAATAAAAATTAAAGATAACTACATTTTTAAATAAGTTAAAATTGTAATTACCAAAATTATTATAATGTAAGCTTTATTTTTTCCACATTGATGATAAATATATTAAGATAAATATATATTACGATTTGTCAATAAACAATGCACTTTAATTTCTATTTTTTTATACCAATTAAAAAAACTATAAAAATAAAATTTATATATATTCCATATTTTATTATCAATATGTCGAGTGAAATATATTTTATGTTTTATTAATAATTGTTGCATTCTTAATTGCTATTTGTTATACAAATAAATAAAATTATAATAATTATAACAAAATAAAAATTGAAAACTGAAAATATAATATCATGTGCGCGCAAATATATTTGATGATTTAACAATAAGTCGTTCATTTATAATTTCTCTTTGTTATGCAAATAAATAAAAAATAACTATTACAACATAAAATGATTTTAATAGTGATGCACCGGAAATATAAAATAATTATATACTGTCATTAAATAATAAATTATGATTTATATGACTTTTAAGATATTTATTATAAAAATCAATCAACTTATAACAGTGTAAAATTGTCTTGCATTATCAATTTTTTCTTCTAAAATTTAATCATTATAGTGTAAACTTTAATTTTTACATATTTATGATCAATATATTATGTAAAATATATTTTGTGATTTGTCAATAATCAATGCTTTTAATTGCTATTTTGTTATAGAAATTAAGAAAAAGAAAATCTATAACAAAATAAAATTTGAAAACTTAAAAGTATAAAATTATGTGGGCAATATTAATATTATCTTGAATAATGCTATCTAATTTTAATGTTGTATACACGTATCATAAATAAAAGGGAAATAGCAATAAAGGTCGTCGTGTTAAAAAATGAAAAATAATTTTACTATAAAAGACAAAATTAATTGCTTAACTTGATTTTTCTTATTTTCTTATAAGTTGATAGATAAAAAGAAAGAAAAAAATAATAATTTTAAATTATATATTAATTTATTAAAAATTGTGTGTAATATTCACATTATTAACTGATTTAACATGGCATCACTGAAGTGACGTACAACTTTTATAGATTCATAACCATGGTGAATTAGAACTTAATTCCTAAAATCAATTGTGATTAATTTTCTTTGTCTTTTGAGATTTAATTCAATAATACCGATTGGCAAAAACACAACTTGCTTACACAAATGATAAGTAATAATGTGCTTTGTAAAATAACAATTGACAGCTAGAAACTTCAAAGGAAAGAGAATAAAAGGATATTGCAAGTGCAATTTGAGAGTGATTATATATATTCAGCCTTGAAACCCAAAAAAGTGTGAATTGAAACCGTTAAGGTTGCGCTAAGGCTCCGTGTTACGAGTATGCATTTTAAGACACATTTTTTTTTTCTATTTGACAAATTTATCTCCTCACTAGTAAGCGTATTTTTTAAAATTTATGATTTTCTATTTAACCGTAAAAATAGTATTTTATTATCTTATATTGTTCAATTAAAAAATTATTTTATATTAAAAAAATTCACTTAAATATGTAAATTTTTTTCTAAATGATAAAACGACAAAAAATCAGTTAGATGTCTAAGATGTGTAATTCGCACATTTCGAAGTGATAAAAATGTCACTATGAAAACAAATATCCTTTTGTATTTTTATAATAAAATAGCATTTATAGGTGGTACATCATTAACATTAATTTAATATTATTTACATAATACTTTTTTTTGCAAGTACATATAAATTGATAATGACATTATATATATATATATATATATATATATATATATATGACACTTTAGCAAATATTTCATTTAAACTTATTATTTGATAACTTACTTTTTTTCTCTATTTATTTATTTGGTTCAATCTTATCCCTTTATAATTTAAATGATTTACTATAATGTAAAGAAATTTAATCAGGTCTCTCTCTAATTAAAATTTTTAAAACGGGATACTAAGACTCATTAATTATCTAATTATATTTTTTACGCTAATCAGAGATGTAACTCTGATAAAAATGTATTTTTTTATAAAAAAAACTTTGGTAAACTAAATTTCATGAGGTAGACTTTTCTCTGCAGTTTAAAATCACTAAAAGTACTAATAAGTACGTAATTGATCTGGTTGTTGTTTTTTCTTAGGAGTTGTGATTATCACTGTCATCGTTAAAATTTAGCTGGTAATGACCCAAGCAAAAAAAAAAAAAAACTTAATGGATAACCGAAAACACGATTGCCTTAAAAAAATTGCAAACACAACGGCATTATATATTTCCTGTGGTTATTTCAAATTTGTCATAATTAGCCACTGTTTATTTTTTATTAAAAATTAAAATTTCATTATCCAATAAAAACTACACATTTTAATATATATATATATATATATATATTTGCAACTGACTGAGATTAATTTAGACATACATTTTAATCATGTTCCATGATTTAGAATTACTTTCATTAAATAAATTATCTAAAATTAAAATAAATAGGACATAGTAGTAGGAAAAAGGAAGGAGCATTATACTATTTTGTTCTAGAGAATGAGCTAATTAATTTGCATCATCTATGTTAAAAGAAAGTCATAATGAAGTTTTTTTTTTATACTAGGAAAAACTCGTCTCATATAAGATAAAAGATAAAATTAAAATAAAATATATAAATAAGAGATAATTCTCACTCTAAAAGTTAATTTTTAGGATTGAATTAGATTCAAATTCTTTTAAGATGATATCATAATTTATTTTAAATTCATTCAAAAGACCACTCACCATATTATCCATAGACCAAACTCAAAAATGTTGAAAGTGTGAGGATGTATTAGAAAAACCACAAATTAAACATTGGTTCAAAAATCTCGTGAATGTGCTGGGAAAGAATGAAATAGTTTGTGTGGGGTTCGGTTGACTTGGAAAAGAAAATTAAATTAAAGGATATATATCATACTATATAGGTTTCAAATTGACAAGCGTATATGCACAAATTGAACTTTGATGGTACTCAGTACTCACCTTTTGGACAAGTTTGTTCAGATGTACAATGAATTTGATTTTCAGCCGTTACATATAATAAATCGTGTGGGGTCCATTACATGCCCAGAAATGAAAGGGACCAAGGGAGAAAGATTCAAAACTTGGTATCACGTTTGAAGACGATAAGAACATCAATCTGTGGGTTAATTAAAATCAATGGATCTATTGACCATTTTGAGAATTTTAGTTTATTTACCTTATATAATTAAATCAAGTAGATCGCAATAGCATTCCGAGGCTTTTCCTAGTTTAGTTATGACACTCTAGCTTTCATTTGATGATGATTAAATTAATTTGGTATTAATACTTGGTGTTGCTTGTAATTTATGCTGTTTTAATTTGTCAGTGGCTAATAGATTCAAGACTAATTCTTAATAATTCTAGATCAAAGGGATGCCATTTCCACAAGGGAAGATATTTTCCCTAATCAAGTAGTAAGTTGAATCTGCAGAAGTCTTTAATTAATGCACGATTTGCTCCACTTATAGGGAATGATACACTGCATTATATCTATTACTATAGCAGTACATGCTTATGTATCATCTGCCAAGATTTTTTCAGTTTAAAGAAATAAATGGATGATAGCACATACCAAGACTGCAAATTGTTATATCTTATAAAAAAAGGACGAATTAGGAAGTAATATATTTTTGATTGTCAATTATATAATTATATAAAAATGAGTAAATTATATTTTAACATTCTTTGAATATTTTTTTTTCAATATCTCTCATTTTTTTACAACTATACTAATCTCTTAATTATTTAAAAAATATTATACTTGACACTCTTTATGCATTATATTAATTGCTTAATTGTTTTTTTAGGAAAATTGTTTAAAAAATTAAGAAAATTAGTAAATAACTCTTGATTTTAAAGAATAATTATATTTAATTATTTATTGCTTATTAAAATATGTAAAATAATATGATCATATTGATGATGAACATTTCATCATATTTAAGAGACCTACTTCTCCAAGGCCTTTCAAACCCCTATTACATTATATCCTCTTGTTAACCATCTCCTTATTCAACAAGAAATAATTTTTTTAGTAATCTTGGTTGTCAATTTTCTAAAGAAATTGTTCATCTATAATGATGATAGTATAGTAAGCCAAAATACACCTACTAAGCCTGAAGGTAATTAAAATTGATGAACGACTCTAATGTATAAATACTTGAATCCGCATGACCTACCTTTTTAACCATAGACATTATTAATTTGCTAAATTTTATACTTATTTGTGCATCAAATCTATTTGTAAAAACAATAGTAATTGTTATAATTTGAAATGAATACGATTTAATTTAAATTTGAAAAAAAAATGTAAAACCTAAAATAACCAATATAAGTTGATTGTTTGTGAATATCACTATGTAATAAGGGAAGAGATTAGTTGATGCCGTCACACTAGTTTTTGAAATTTAAAAATACAATTTATTATAAAAATTATACCTGTCATTAGGGATGTATAAAAATTAGTTTGGTAAAAAAATCAAAGTGAACCGAATTAGTTTCAAAAAATTGGTTCTCAACCAAATTGATTTTTTTATCAGTTTTAAATTGATTATAAGAGTAGGACTAGTTTCAAACTGATTTTTTAATTATTTTTTTAAATAAAAAATATTCAAATAAAAATCGATTTGATTATTTATAGAAACAATTCTGTTAATCAAATTGATTTTATAAAACAAGATTTTTTTTTTTTTGAACTAGTTCCGTTCGAAACCAATTTTTTTCATACCCCAAATTGTCATATTTGATTCTTAGATTACATGATAAGTCATTAGATTGTAAATATAGTTATCATATCATTAATTAACATTGTTACTTTACAATAAAAATAATAATATTAAATTTTATGAGACTAAAATTAAATTTTTTTAAGAGACTAAAATCAAAATAATTTTATTTTTTAAAGACTAAAATCATATTTAATCTTTTATATGTTAGATTTCTTGACACAAGGCTGAATGTCATCTCTCATATAAGTAGCAATAGTACCTTATTTTCGTGTTGTAATAAAGTAACTTAGTTTCGGACCAATACGTGTTTTACTATTTACATATGTATTATAGGAATCCTGCACCTCAAGGGAGATGTTTATTTCAATCAATAATGCAAATTGAACTTCGAACCTAATCAAGAACAGATTCGATCAATGGAGAAAAGAAAACATAAGAAAATCTTAGTCAATTATCGACGACAAGCACCATACGCGATCATTGTCGTTAATTGGCCCATACCCAGTCAGTTTTCATTCTCATTTGTGCATGTTTGCCTTCTCAAATCATAAGAACTTTTCCTTTCTGTTATTATTCTAAATATAAAAAAGGATGAATCTGCATCAATAGGTACAGCAAAACTCGTACTTGAGAGGCTAGAAACATTGGACCTCTCTTATTTAACCATCTTGCCACTTTCCCCACTTGCCACAAGCTCTATTCTGTAATATATATATATATATATATATATATATATATATATATATATATATATATATATATAGACACACACACAGTTAAAAGTACTCAAGTGCTCGTGCATGTAACCCACCACTAGGCCACAATTACATGCATCAAGCAACTGTATAAAGATATAAATAAGGTTACACTGTCTATCGACACTGATCAAGAGTTATATTATTATTTATACAAACTTTTTATAATACTCTGCTCCATTTCTTTTAATCTAATTTACATTTATTTTGTCTCTCTTTTAGTTGTAAAAATAATTATAGAAAAGAATTGTCAGTATAAATATTTCATTTATTTATTATGAATACAATGGTTAATAATTAAATGAATAACACTATTTAATTCGAATAAAAATATTTTGCAATTAAACAGTAGAGAACTAGAGATGTCATCTCAGTACTTCTTTATACATGACTTTTATTATTATAATAATTTTGCGTCATGCATGTACCCTTCTTCTGAAATGTTTCTCCAGAACTGCTAGGTCCACAATTATATAATATTGTCTCTTCTTTTGCCAACTTTTTCCCCAATTGGATGTGGAAAGTTCAGTATTAATTTGTTTTAATTTCTGAATTCAGATTACCTAACGTATATATACCCAGTTATGCAAGTTGAAGTTGATCATTGAGATGCAGTACTAGTTTTGAATTTTGATTCTCTGTTAGCCTCTCGCGTTGCCTTTTTGAGACAGCTTGGCCAACACCTGTCAAACTTCACGGGCCAATGTGCTCATCGCAATAATAAAATAAATAAATATGTTTTATTCGCGTCACTTTTATTATACACTCCTTTTCTTTCTGCTGAATTTTATTTTATACTCCTTTTCATTCTATATAAAATGTTGAATAACTTTATAAAAAGTAAAAAAGAAAAACATAAGTTATATTTCAGTGAAAGTAGAAAAAAATAATGTAAGAAAGTAAAAACTCCCAAAATAGATTATCGTGAGTAAATTCATAAATACGCCAACTAAGTAAAAAAAATAAAATAATGACAATCATAAAACAAGTGACTACACAGTAAAAGAGGCAGAGTAAGTTAAATTTTTTGGTGATAATTACTTAAAAGTATATTTATTAATTGACATATTGATTATATATATATAATAAGATTATTAATATTTATAATAGTTCTTTTGAAAATATATTTAAAATTATTTCTAATTAATTTATAATGAAAAAGCTTTACACTAACTATATATATTACAATTAAACACAACTTATTACAGATCACATAATAATATGATATGTAGAAACTAAAGTCGATGTTCTATTTGTAATCTCCTTATTCTTTAGACTTGTAGACTGTAGTCATGCATTCAGCATTATTTGGATATCCTTTTGGGTTTATTATTAACATGTTTAATTATAACATTTTTTTTACATAAATATTTAAATTGAAAATTGAAAATCGTATTAGAAGGAAAAATATAAAATGTGAATTCCATTTGTTTGAATCGACATCGATGTATTATAACCTAGCACAGTTGCACTTCAAAATACATTTCAAACAATGAGGGAAAAAACTAATATTATTAATAAATTACACCCCTTTTTCAATAGGTGGTTTATTCAAATGGTACATATTTAATCCATGTTATGAATGTTCTGTACTTATATGGCACAAACAAAAATTGCACCTCTTTCTTACAAAAAATAATTTACACGTTATCAATTCCAATAGCAAGGGTTAGTTTCAGAGAAAGTTCTCAAAAATTAAATTTCAATGAGAGAATAGTAAAAGATTGACAGGAAGAATAGACTGATTCATCAAAGGCAATGAAAATGATCAAATTCATAAGTGATGAGAAGATGAGTACGTCTACTCAAAGAAGAGTCAGAGAAGACCGGATACATTGTAGTCTATTGGATTGTATGTCGTGAATTTTCTGTCAAAGCCTCACCTTTTGAATGGAATATATTTTTTGTAATTTTTTAATATTTTCTTAAAGAATGCTTGCGTGAACCAAAATATTTCAAAACCCAGTATTGATAAAATCAGGCAGAAACAAAATATCCAACTACTGTATCGAAAAAAGAAGAAGCCATGCATGCATTATACACAGTTTTGTACCAAAGTTGTATGGTAATGTTCATTGTATTTGCACCTATGGGCGTATATTATTGACTGAATTTGCAGAATTAAATTCGAAAATTAATCCAAACAGAAAATGACTTTATTACATTATATTCATCAAATTGATTCACAACTTATGAGTCAACTGAGGCTCACCATGAATTTGAATTAGGTTATGTTGATAAAAGAAAATTAGCTTGCGAAAACCTTGGGTTAATTTGATCCAACTCATTTAAATCGCGATTTATTTAGATTGAACTCATGGTGAGTAGAGTTAGTTCACTATATCAAAACATTGTTGTGTGACTTGTATTATTATATTTGCATGTTCTATTTTGTTTTTTATGTGATTTTAAAAAAAAATAAAATTAAGCGAGTCATGCATGTATAATTTACTAATCTGTGGTTGGTTAAAACTAATAAGTCATTTTCCTATTTCTTGGCCATAAAAACAAAAATGAGTCCATGTTACATTAACTTGCTTTCTGAGCAACCGAGGTAAACCAAATTGGTAATTAAGTTGTATTAACTCACTTTCAGAGCTCTATTTAAAATGTATCATAGATTTTTGCTAAAAAGTAATTGTCGGAAATTGATTGCAGCTGATTAAGTCGTTAGCCATCAATAATACCGGTCGCAATCTGTGGGAAATATGGAGCAGTTACTCTCAGCAAGAATTATATATCTCAAAGTCATATTCATTTAACAATGAAACACTTCATATTAAGCGATGGTAAAAAACATTCTACAATAAAAAATAAAAAAAAGTATAAAATTAAGTTAGCAAGGTTTTTCGTATAACTTTTACAGATTTACCATATGCAGCTGCGACCCTTGAAATTAGGAAGAATTTTTGAACTCATGCGCAGATTTTTTCAACTGCTTGTAGATTTCTGCATCTATATCTAGTAACATTGTATTGCCCTGTTTTTGTTGTTCCTTTTATTTTTCACCCCTCATATATATGCGGAGATATTTCTCATTTGGTGTTAATTGTCTATTTCTATCACAATTTTTCTTCCGGAGGATTAGCTTTTACGCAAGATTCATCGGACTTAATTAATGATCAATTTTTTTTTTCACCGTCATTACTTATGAGTATCTCACATTGAATCAAAACTGGAGTTGAGTGATCATCGACAAAATGATTTTGGATTTTGTAAAGATGGGGAGATATTAGTTTCACATTTGGTTTCATATCATTTTCAGAGAACGTTTATTGTACAGGATTATTAGCTTTTATTGCGAGATTCATCGTACCTATTGACCAGTTTTTCAACCGATAGGTACAATTAATGTATAGAGAATAATATGCAACATTACTATTACTACAGTATTACGAGTACGAGTATCTCAAAATAAATCAAAATCGAATTGTGTGATCATTGACAAAATTATTTTTGGGTTTTGTCAAGATTCATTCGGTGAGCTTGATTTCTTGAATTGCGTTCAAAATCTTCGTTCCTTCGAGCTAGGCACACACATAGTCGAGAATGGTAGAGACATATAACCGAATCTGGGCTTAGAATATTGAGTAATTGAATTTTATATTCAACAAAACAAGCCATGCATATCTGACACTGTCCCCATGTTTGATTCAATCAGAGGAGGTTGTGATTGCAAGCTAAGAGATCTTTTCACTTTTGAAGAAATTTTCAGATTCTGCTTAATTTGAGCATATATTTTCTCGAGTGATCTGTTGGGTTATCTCGGACCCTCAAATATCAAAATGAATGCGGAAGCGGAAATCAAAAAAGAGGAGCGAGAGAGACAATCAGAATTTGTTTTACGTGAGAAAACCTTCCTCAATGTGAGAAAAGAAAAACTCACGGGACCTAGTCCACTATCAAAATCCACTATAACAAATATGGGTTACAATGAATCAAAAACACACCAAAGTGGTGGTACACTCAACCTTTCCCCAATGGTGGTCACTCAAACGAAACCTAGAGTGTTTCACTCAAACTCTCTAAGAATCTCTCAAATATGCAAGCACAGAGGCTTGCTCAAATATGTCACTCAAGACTGTCACTTGAGGCTCTCAAATTTCTGTGTGTTTTGCCTCCACCCTTACTCATCTATTTATAGGGTGAAATGGGCTGGGCCTTAAGCCATCAAATCAAATAAGATTATATCTTATCAATTAAAAGATATCTATTATATCTTATCAAATAAATATCTTCTCAAATAAATATCTTATCAAATAAAGATAAGATTATCAATCAACTAAAAAACGGAAATTATCCAACAAATCTCCCCCTTCCGTTTTTCAGTGAGACCGAGGATCTTCAATTTCAACATCCTGGCCTTCTTTCTCGGCTTCAATGTGCCGAATTCATCAGCTCGGCTCCTTCACAGCAATCTTTAAATTTCCATGCTGGTACCGGCTTGGTCATCATATCGGACCAGTTCAAATCGGTGTGCACTTTGCCAAGTGAGAGCTGTCCAGCTTCCACCACATCCCGGATCCAGTGATATCTCACATCAATATGTTTGGTAAGGGAGTGATAGGTAGAGTTCTTCGCAAGATGAATTGCGCTCTGGTTGTCACACATCAGCTCGTACTTACCTTGTTCATGGCCGAGTTCCATAAGGAACTTCTTCATCCACAACATCTCCTTGCTTGCCTCGGTCACGGCAAAGTACTCGGCCTCTGTCGTTGAAAGTGCCACACACTTCTGCAATTTTGATTGCCAAGAGACTGCTCCTCCAGCAATTCTCATCAAATACCCAGTTGTCGACTTCCTCGAGTCGGAATCTCCCCCTAAATCGGCATCCGAGTAGCCTTGCAGCTCGGCTTCACCATCTCCAAATCGGAGGCAAAAATCGGATGTACCTTTCAAGTACCTAAAGATCCATTTCACTGCTTCCCAGTGCTCTCTGCCGGGGTCTGAAAGAAACCGGCTCACCATTCCAACTGCAAACGCCAGGTCGGGTCTTGTGCAAACCATTGCATACATCAAACTTCCGACGGCGGATGGGTACGGGATCTTCAGCATCTCTTCTCTATCTTCATCAGATCTCGGACACTGCCTTTTACTCAGCTTCATGTGTCCGGCTAAGGGGGTGCTAACTGTCTTGGCTTTGTCCATGTTGAATCTCTTCAAGATCTTCTCAACATACTTCTCTTGACTTAGCCACAGTAGCTTCTTCGTTCTATCCCGGATGATCTTCATTCCGAGAATCTTTCTTGCAGGGCCGAGGTCCTTCATAGCGAAGGATGAGCTCAATGCCTTCTTCAAGGCGGCAATCTTCTCTTTGCTTTGCCCTACAATCAGCATATCGTCAACATATAACAGAAGGATCAAAAAATCTCCGTTCTCATACCTCTTCACAAATACACAGTGATCGGCCTCCGTCTTCATGAACTTATGTTCTGTCATGAAGGAATCAAACTTCTTGTACCACTGCCGAGGTGCTTGCTTCAAGCCATAGAGACTTTTCTTCAATCGGCATACCATGCCGTCGCATCCTGGAGCTCGGAACCCTTCAGGTTGCTCCATATATATCTCCTCCTCCAACTCATCGTGAAGGAATGCGGTCTTCACATCCATCTGTTCTACCTCGAGGTCCATTGTAGCTGTCATAACTAACACAGTCCGGATCAAGGTCATCTTCACAACAGGAGAGAAGATTTCTTCAAAATCAATCCCCTTCTTCTGATTGCAGCCTTTCACTATAATCCGGGCTTTGTATCTTGGCTTCTGCCCGTTCTCTTCCTGCTTGATCTTGTACACCCACTTGTTCTTCAGAGCTCGTCTCCCTTTAGGCAGCTCGGTTAACTCATAAGTCTGGTTTTCATGCAGGGAATTCATCTCGTCCTGCATTGCCTTCTCCCACGCTTCTTTCTCCGAACTCGTTATGGCCTCATCATAACTCTGAGGCTCACCATCTTCAGCAATGACGGTGTATTCATCAGGTGGGTACCTCATAGAAGGTCTTCTTTCTCTAGTGGGGTATCTCGGCTGTTCTTCATCAGCCGTTTGAGAATTCGAATCATCATCTTCATCTCGGTTCTCATTAACTTCTTGCTGGGTATCATCTTCATTTTGTCCCCCTGCTTCAGTCTGTACAAGAGGAACGGGTTCTTCACCTCGGTCACGAGGGCTGAGTTCTTCACGTCTGACAGTAACCCGGACTTGGGGCTTCGAGATGTCATGAAGTGTCTCATCTTCATGAAAGATCACATCTCGGCTTCTCACTATCTTCTTCTTGATAGGATCCCATAGTCTGAACCCAAACTCGGTTTTTGGCGAACCGAGGTATATGCACTCCTTCGTCTTCGTATCTAGCTTCGCCCTTTCATCTTTAGGGACATGTACGAAGGCTCGGCATCCAAACACTCTCAGATGATCATAGGTCGCTCTCCGACCTGTCCAGACTTCCTCTGGAATATCTCCATCCAGCGGTCGTGATGGTGAGAGATTTATCAAATCAACAGCTGTTCTCACTGCCTCTCCCCAATATGCTTTCGCAAGTCCAGCATTCGATAGCATACTTCGGACTTTCTCCTCAATAGTGCGGTTCATCCTTTCAGCGAGTCCATTCAGCTGAGGACTCTTTGGTGGCATCTTCTCAAGTCGGATCCTGGCTTTTCTACAGTAAGCTTCAAAGGGACCACGATACTCACCACCGTTATCAGATCTGACCACTTTCAACTTCATGCCAGTCTCCCTTTCCACCATAGTGTGGAATTCTTTGAAATATTGGAGTACCTGGTCTTTTGTCTTCAGAAGATAAACCCACACTTTGCGGGAGTGATCATCAATAAAGGATACAAAATACTGAGCTCCACCGAGTGACTTCTCGGCCATGGAGCAAACATCAGTGTGGATGAGGTCAAGAATGTTCTTGCGTCGTCTGGGTTGATCTGGTTTCACAAAAGAAACCCGATGCTGCTTTCTAACTAGGCAGTGCGTGCAACTCTCCAGCACTTGTCTTTTCAATCCGGTCAGTAGTTGTTTCTTCTCCAAAATCTGGAGTCCTTTCTCGCTCATGTGGCCAAGGCGCTTGTGCCACAGCTCCAAGCTCGGTTCATCTCGAACATAATTGGCTTCTCCACCATTGGTCTTTCCTTGCATGACATACAAGGATCATTCTTTCTTTCCTCGGGCCACGACCAAATTTCCTTTGGCCAGCTTCCAGATACTTCCTCCGAAGTAGTTCACTGACCCGGCATCATCTAGCTTGCCTATCGAGATCAAATTCAATCGCATGTCAGGCACATGCCTTACATCTTTCAACTCAAGTCGGCACCCGATATCTGTGGTCAGGATTACATCACCGACACCAACAATCTTGCTGGTCACCTGATTTTCCATCTTCACAACACCAAAATCTCCCTCTCTGTAGGCAGAAAAGAATCCCTTGTGTGGGGTGACGTGGAAGGAAGCACCGGAGTCTACAATCCAAGTGCAGTCATCATGCGCTATATTCAAAATTTCTCCACCAAGGAAGAATATCTCGGCATTCGGGTTAGCAGCCACAGCTGTGGTGTTCTGATCACTTCTTCTTTTGGGAACAATCTGATCCGGCTTTACACAGCCGTTCTGTTCATCATTCTGCAGAGTCCTGCAGTCCGACTTCTTGTGTCCTACCTTCCCACAGTAGAAGCACTTCAAGTCATGTTTGGACTTAGACCGGCCTCTGGACTTATCTCGTCCACCTCGATCCCGGTTCTTGCCACGACCCCGGGAGTCGGTCTTTCCCCGGTTCTCAGCAACGTTAGCCTCAAACGTGCTGGGTACACCTCATTCTCTTCTCCTGGCTTCTTCATTCAGGAGACTGTCTGTCACGGCATCCATCGTTAGTTTTCCTTCTGGAATCGAGTTGCTCAATGTTACCACTAAAGTATCCAAACTTTCTGGTAGCGAACTCAGCAACAGCAAAGCCTGCATCTCGTCATCAATCTTCATGTTGGCTTTGGACAGTTGATTCAAAATTCCTTTGTAGGAATTGAGGTGCTCAATCATACTCATGCCATCCTTGTATTCTAGCTTCACGAGTCGGCGAACCAGGTGTGCTTTGTTCCTGGGAGTCTTCTTCTGAATCATGGACTCTAACTTGTTCCACAACTCGTATGCGTTTGTGAACTCGGACACGTGCTCAAAGAGGGTTTTGTCAATGTATTTCCTGATTGTGGCCACGGCCTTCCGACTCAGGATCTCCCACTCCTTGTCTGACTTCCCAGTCGGCTTTTCTTCAAGAACAATGGGATCATATAAATCCTTGCAGATAAGATGATCCTCCATCATCGACCTCCAATAGTTGAAGTTATCTGCGGTCAACTTGAACATATCTCCGTCGTGAGTTATGCCACTGGTCTCCATCTCGGCTCCTTCAGAACCCTCGAACCTGGGCTCTGATACCACTGTTGGGTTATCTCGGACCCTCAAATATCAAAATGAATGCGAAAGCGGAAATCAAAAAAGAGGAGCGAGAGAGACAATCAAAATTTGTTTTAGGTGAGAAAACCTTCCTCAATGTGAGAAAAGAAAAACTCACGGGACCTAGTCCACTATCAAAATCCACTATAACAAATATGGGTTACAATGAATCAAAAACACACCAAAGTGGTGGTACACTCAACCTCTCCCCAATGGTGGTCACTCAAACGAAACCTAGAGTGTTTCACTCAAACTCTCTAAGAATCTCTCAAATATGCAAACACAGAGGCTTGCTCAAATATGTCACTCAAGACTGTCACTTGAGGCTCTCAAATTTCTGTGTGTTTTGCCTCCACCCTTACTCATCTATTTATAGGGTGAAATGGGCTGGGCCTTAAGCCATCAAATCAAATAAGATTATATCTTATCAATTAAAAGATATCTATTATAACTTATCAAATAAATATCTTCTCAAATAAATATCTTATCAAATAAAGATAAGATTATCAATCAACTAAAAAACGGAAATTATCCAACATGATCAAGAGAATTTAGCTCAATTAATTAAATAGAATGTGTTAATTATTATAAAACTTTTAATACTGTTTTTAATTCTTACTAATAGAAAAATGAACCTAGAGAAATGCTTTTAAGATATCTTAGCAAAGATCATCTATAAATTGTTTTCAACGGACACGCAAACAAGTTTATTTTATTGCATCCTATCATATTAGCATAAGTTGGGAGGAAAACTCTAGCCTTTTCTTTGGTAAAGGGAAAAAGATCGAGTGGAGAGGAGAAAAAAAAAGTGTCTTTCATGAGAAGAAATGAAAGAGGAGTTTCCTAAAAAAAATGAAAGATAGAGAAATTTAAAATTGTGGAGTTCACTAATGATTATATCAATTTTAAAAAAAATTGTACATTGTATAAAATAATTTTACACAATCAAATAATAAATTATCATTATGATATATTTATTATTTTTTATAATAATTATCTTAAAAATTATATTAACAATAATTTTATGATTGAATATTTCTATAAAACTGTTTTATATTAATGATAAATATATGATTATTAAACTCTTATATTTTTTTAAGAGTTGAATGTTGAAAGGTGTAATAAAAGAGAAAAAAAACACATGAATTTTACAAAATACATAATACCATGAGAAAAAAAAACTAAATACCTATATTTTTACAAATTGTAAATGAAAATTTTCACCTGCAATAACTAAAGCTATTTTTTCTCTTTTAAGAAAATAGGAACATCAAAAAGTGCATATAATCACTAAATACGTGGATCAACTCAGGTTAAATTATTTCAGCTTAATTAACAGTTAAATTTAATATGTTTCAATAATGAATTTCCTCCTAGTCCAATCTGTAGAATCTATTTCTCTATAATAATAATCAATGTTAATATATTTTGTCAACAAAAAAATAATCAATGCGAAACATAGAATAATTAATATGATGGACTGGGGCCAAGTTACTTATTAGAGATCTATAAAATAATTCGTGTGATATGTGAGTTTACCTTTCCTCTCACTACTGTAAATTATTATTTTTATCACAAACTATTTTATTTGATGCTTGTTGTTAAACTTAATGGGTTGTAAAACTTTTCTTATTAACTATTTACTACACTCTCTAATGTGAGTGATTACATGTTTTTTATGACATGTATGAGGGTCATGTTCGATTGTCATTTCTCATGTATTTACACTTAAATATGAGTGGAAGCATGCAATACAGGATGATTATCCAGCAAAAATGAAAATTGCTCTGCTCTCTCATCTTTCTCTATGCTCTTTATGTATTATGGTGTTTATGTTCATTGTTGTCTTGTTTTCATTTAACAGTCTTGTACCCTTACTTTCAGTTCTATTGCTCATATCAAATTTTGACTCATTTCATCTATTAACCATAGACCTGTTGGGAAAAAAAATATCAATTTTCCTTTCCCTGTTATGAATAGTCTTGCATAATTAAAACACTTTTTGCACAAACAATAATTATACAAGTAACACAACATAATTTTTAACGTGGAAAACCTTCTCAACGTGAAAAGTAAAAACCACGGGACCGATCTCAAAGTCCACCCAAATTCTTCACTATCAATAAAGTGAGATTACAAAAGGGTTCCAGCAATCATTACAATCAACACACATCTTCAACAAAAGTTATACCAAACCATCACAAGAGGTAAGCATACAAAATAGACTTCTGTACGAAATTAATTCATACGACCAGAAATAACAACTAACAAATCCCAACGGTGAAACTGACTTATTGAAATAGGGGAACACACTAATCAAATTTGAGGACAATCCAACGGTTTATCAAAGAGATAACCTTTTTTTCAATGTCACTACCCGAAATAAAACATAACAGAGCAGGAATTCTGATAATCTCTGTTTGCAGTTGAAACACTCCCTCTTGAAAACATTTCAATGAATTATCTGAACGGTTAGAATGTAGAAAAAGATTTTATTAACCTTTCCTCAAATTTTGAACACGA
The DNA here is from genome assembly GCA_007407185.1 of Glycine tomentella. Lineage (NCBI taxonomy): Eukaryota > Viridiplantae > Streptophyta > Magnoliopsida > Fabales > Fabaceae > Glycine > Glycine tomentella. Next base: position 263,077 of record PYAF01001605.1, on the reverse strand, counting down.
TCCAACGGTTAGTATAAGATAAATGTCCCTCGAAATAGTGCTGTCTGCTTCAGAAAATGGATTTAGAACCAGTTCGGTTTGGAAATTTCCGGTGATGATACAAGCCTCTATCTAGGAAACCAACCGTTAGATGTGAATAGTGGTTAGTTAAAAACTTGCTTTAAAAGTTTCAGCAAGATCTAACGGATATAAAAGAAGATAGAGAAGATTGAAGGATGACAATTTCTATCATTCTCAATATGAGAATTTGAATGTTCTCTTTCTCCTCTCCTTTTTCTCTCTATTGTGTTTCTAAATTAACTGTTGACCTATCAAAAGAAGGAACCATAATATTTTCTTATTGGGATGAAATTGGCTTGGTATTTAATCCCAACAAATCTCCCCCTCCAGTCCAATGAGGGAGAATCCAAACATCAATCATCAAGTGAAATCCAGACCGGCAACAAGGCGGCAAAATTCAAACTTCTCTCTAGGAAGTGCCTTTGTCATCATATCTAAACTATTATCATCAGTATGAACTTTCTCTAACTCCACTTCCTTAGCTTCTAGCACATTTCTTATCCAATGATACCTTACATCAATATGTTTGGACCTTTGATGAAAGGTAGAGTTCTTGGCTAGGTGTATGGCGCTTTGGCTGTCACAAAGTAACACATATTTCTTTTAAGTGACACCAAGTTCTCCCAAAAACTTCTTCATCCATAGCAACTCTTTAAATGTTTAAGTTGTTGCCATGAATTATGCCTCTTTTGTAAAAAGTGCAATACACTTTTTCAATCGTGACTACCAAGAAACCGCACCACTGACAAATGTAACCATATAACCCGAAGTAGACTTGCGAGTATCCACATGACCTGCCATATCAGAATCTGTGTATCCAACAAGCACTAGCTCACCAATCCTAAATCTTAGACTCAAACTGGAAGTGCCACGAAGATATCCATTTAACAGCGTTACATTGCTCCTTTCCTGGATTAGAAAGAAACCTGCTAACAACGCCAACTGCATGAACTATGTCTGGTATGGTGCAAACCATAGCATACATCAAACTCCCTACTGCTGAGGCATATGGAACCTTAGTCGTATCTTCCTTCTCCTTATCACTGGAAGGACTATGTTGAGCACTTAGCTTAAAGTGGGTAGCAAAAGAAGTACTAACCACTTTAGCATTGCTCATACAGAATCTCTCAAGAACCTTCTTAATATACTATTCCTGTGACAAGAACAAATTTTTCTCATTTCTTTCTCGAATGATTCAAATGCCAAGAATCTTCTTTGCTGGCCCTAAATCCTTCATAGTAAAGTACTCAGTCAACTGCTTCTTCAATGAGCTAATTCTAGAAGAATTTCTTCCAACAATTAACATGTCATCAACATAGAGCAACAATATGATAAAATCATCATCAGAGAATTTATGAAAGAATACACAATGGTCAGAATGAATCTTTTGGTAACCTTGCTCCCCCAAAACAGACTTAAACTTCTTATACCATTGTCTTGGTGCTTGCTTCAAGCCACAAAGACTTTTCTTCATAATGCAAACATAATTTTCTTTCCCTTTCACAATGAAACCCTCTAGCTGGTCCATGTAAATCTCCTCTTCTAAGTTACCATGAAGAAAAGTTGTCTTCACATCCATTTGCTCAATTTCTAAGTCTAGGCTAATAGCTAGGCCTAGAACCACTCGAATAGATGACATTTTCACAACTGGAAAAAATATCTAATTGAAATCAATGTCTTTCTTATGACTGAATCCCTTGATAACTAATCTTGCTTTATACCTGGACTATGAAGTAACTTCATCTTGTTTCACCCTGTACACCCACTTGTTCTTCAAAGATCTCTTTCCCTTAGGCAATTTTACTAGATCAAAAGTGTGATTCTCATACAATGAATGCATCTCATCTTGCATGGCTTCAATCCACTTACTCTTGTGCTCATCTTCCGTAACCTCTTCAAAGCATTCTTGTTCTCCTGAACCAGTCATCAACACATACTCACTTGCAGGATATCTGGTGGAAGGTGCTCGACCCCTAATAGATCTCCTAGGAGGAACATCAGTAGTAGTCTCTAGTATAGAGAATTGCTCATCAACAATATCATTATTTTCCATGGGTTGTGGAGCATTTATGCCATCTAAATCACCTAGAGGCGGACCCACATGTGGGCATATGTCCGCACGTGCGATCAATAAAAAATTTCTTTTTTTTTCTGTTTTAAAAAGTTAAAAACCAAAAACGCGTTAGCACGAGTCCTGCATCAAGTGTGCCGCGAGTCTGCCGTCAGCTCGACCACCGTCCGCCGTCAGCTCGTGAGCTCATCCACCGTCGTCCACTTGTCGCGCTGCATTCTTGCGCCGTCGTCTGCCGTCTTCCACGGTGTTGACCCTCGGCCTCGCCGCGAGGCCCTCGCGTCTTTCTTGGATCTGTAGACTGCAGTTCTGCACCAGCACCATTGAAGCTGCAATCCGACAAGAGAATCCTTTGGTATTATTTTGTTCTCCAATTTTGTTCTCTAATTGTGTCCATTTGTCCAATTATTTGTTTTATTTTTTCCTTCTTCGGTGGGGAAGAAGAAGCGAAGAAGAGAAGGGTTTCATTGCAACTCTCATTAAGCTCAATCCTCCATTCAGGTTTCACTCCAATTCCCCCTCTCTGTTTCGTTTCATCATCTTTGTTTTCATTATTAATCTAGCAATTTTCGTTATTAATGAAGATGAAGAAGAGAAGGGTTTTAAATTTGTTTAATATAATTTAACAAATTAGAATTTGCTGAAAATATTTGTTGAGAATGTTAACTGAAACAAGAAGATAATGCCTCCTAGAATGTTGAATATTAGAGATTAGAGATTCCCCAATTCTTTCTTTCCACACATAAAACAGAAAATTTTGCCATAATTTGTAACTAAGGTAGAAATGCAGGTTGTGTATTATTATTCTTTTTTTCTATTTTAAAAATTAAATAATACTATAAAAAGGAAAATATTAAATAATTTTATGTAAGCAATATGAAAATAGCATTTTAGTGTGTAAGTTTTAGTGTGTCATACATATCAGTATTGTTAGTAATTGCAGCAACTCTCTGCATTAATCCTTACTGGAGGCAAGCATTGGTCAGCACAAATTGCTACTACTTTATCCAGGACAATTTGAGAAGGTTTTCAAATTTTAGAAATATGTAACATATACCTTGTATGCCTTTGATGTCCGTTTTGCTGTTTGCTCAAGAGTGAATCAATAAATAAATCATGCATGCATGTGTTGCTTAATATAATGATATCGTCATATGGAATCTAAATTTCTCATTTAGTAAGTCATAATATTTTTGTTCAAGGATTACTATTTTATTTTTGGCTTTTGAAATTCTTCATTATATTGTAAACATGAGGTTACTCCAAATATAGGCTTTTAGCAAGGAGATTTTAATTAATTATTAATATTTTTTTATATATAGACAACATGTAAATTAATTGTTTCACAATTATTTTGAAAATCCATAAATATACATTTCGTACGAATAAAAAATAATTACGAAAACATTTCTATCAGTAAAGTTAGTTTTCAGATCACATCATTAGAATTTTATATCTATTAAATCTTCAAGTCATAATTGTTAACACTAGAAACCTATCAATTGACAGACTTTCTTAATTGATAAGTCTCAACTTTTTTAAAGGAACAAATTGAAAATTCCATTATAACCACGTTGAATATTATACATTAAAAATTAGCCAGTAACTATTTAGTATGGAACACGTGATTTCAACCCAATGGAATATGTGTCTATAATTCTTCTTGGAAGCTTTTGTGATTCCATGATCATTTGATGTTTGAACTTGGAATATTCGAAGTTTTACCACTTGGTTTCCTCCTTTTGCCAGTATAAATGTGGTCCCATCTTTAACACCGTAATAAACACCGAATTCACATCTCAATATTTCATCCACTTGAGATAGCCTCACTCACCGCAAATCGTTGCCTCTTTAAACCTGAAACAACGGACTATATATACATGCATTGCCAAAGGAATGTCTTATCTCACTCACGAACACTAACTAAGTTTCAAGCAGGTTGTCATCTCCTTGGGGTCTCAAAGGGTGAAAGGGACTTGAAATCATGTTAGCCCCTTAGGATTATGTAGCTGTTATTCATATATTTTGTTTTTATACTTATAGGAAGCATACCATTTATCTAATAGCTTGCGATGCACATTACATTTATTCATTTAGATGGGTGTCTAGCTGACTCATTAAATTTTAGTATTTTTTTCCTTTCTAAACTTTGAATATGTAACTGTAAGCCAATCACATGAACCACTGACTTGCTTTATAGATGAGAGTTTGGGATCATGTGACAACTTTCTACTCACAGAATTTTTAAATAGCACAATATGTTGTGCATAAATTTTTAATCCTCTTTTCCTCGTGCATCCATGCAGCTGAGAGCTGGGATCCAATTGTGGGTCCATTATAATTTAACAAGTCTCAATGAAAGGTAATTTTTTATACTAATTTATTTGTTATAACTGTTTTAATAGCATAAACAGTTACAATGTATGATTGATATTTACTTTTTTATTTGTCAGGGATACAATCTTATTTCAAACGTCAAAAAGGCACAAATACAAAAATTGAATCCGATCAAATTCAGATACAAAATGCTTCAATTGTGAAAAATTCTCCTCAATCTCAAGGACAATGTGTACCACCGTCTGCATCTCAATTTCAAAGTTTTGAACCACCACCTCAAGCAAAATTTAATATAGAAAATCTTCAAGCAGATCCGGGAAAAAGACCTTCAATTTATTCAATGACATCAAATCCGATAGAGAGAGAGGATATTTGGAGAACTTATTTGCTCAAGGGGCCAACTCAACCAATTCTGGAACCATTCCCTCAAACGGAAATGTTTGGAAAAATGCGTAGATTCAATCCTAAGTGGTATAAAGAATTCGGTTCTTGGTTGGAGTACAGTGTATCACAAGATGCATGTTTTTGCTTGTATTGTTATCTATTTGATATCGAGGTTGGAGGCAGTGGTTCGATGAAGGCAGCATTTGTCAATACGGGGTTCAAAAATTGGCAGAAGAAGGATAGAATCAAAGTTCATGTTGGGGAGTATAGCAGTGTTCATAATAGATGTTATCAAGCTGGTCAAGATTTGATGAAGCAAAAACAACATATTGATATTGCCTTTTCAAATATCACTAAACAACAAAGAATTGATTACCGTATTCGATTGAAAGCTTATTTAGATTGTGTTAGATACCTACTACGAAATGGTCAGCCTTTTCGGGGACATGATGAATCTGAAAGTTCAAATCAACAAGGTTTGTTTCTTGAAACTCTAAAGTTTTATACTAAGCCAAATAAAAAGATGAATGATGTGGTCTTGGAAAATGCCCCCGATAATCACAAATTGACTTCATCAAAAATTCAGAAAGATGTTGCTCAAGCTTGTGCTGATTTGACTATTAAAGAAATAATTAGTGATCTCAGGGATGATTATTTTTCCTTGCTAGTTGATGAAGCCCGTGATGTTGCAATTAAAAAAAATGACAGTTGTACTTCGATATGTGAACAAAAAGGGGTCTATTGTTGAATGTTCTATTGGCATAATTCATGTTTCAAATACTACTGCACAATCACTAAAAGAAGCAAGTGATGGGCTATTTTCTAAACTTGGTTTAAGTTTGTCTAAATGTCGCGGTCAAGGCTATGATGATGCTAGTAATATGCGGGGTGAATTCAAAGGGCTTAAGAGTTTGATTTTGGCAGAGAACAAATATGCATTATACATTCATTGTTTTGCTCATCAGTTACAGTTGGCACTTGTGAAGGTTGCAAAACATCACAAAAGGATTCAAGAATTTTTTGACATGCTTCAAAAGATGGCTACCGTCGTGGGGGGGTTCATGCAAGCGGAAGGAAATTCTTCAAATGAAACAATATGAGCAAATCGTTGAAAGAATTGCTTGTGGTGAATTACCAACTGGAAGAGGTTTAAATCAAGAGACAAACTTAAAGCGACTTGGAGACACTCGTTGGAGTTCCCATTTTGGTACATTTACAAGTGTTATCTCATTATTTTCTCCAATAATTTCCTTGATGAAAATTATTGAAGACGACCCCAAGAATGATGTTGCAAGAATTGATGCAGGTTGCATTTTGTATGCCATGGAGGATTTTGAGTTTGCATTCTTGTTGCATCTTATGCACCTTATCTTGGGGGTTTCTTATGAGTTGTCGCAAGCACTACAAAGAAAAGATCAAGACCTTTTAAATGTAATTGGTTTAGTGAACGTAGTCAAGTCTCGTTTACAAGAGGTGAGAGATAGTGGCTTTGATGAATTGCTTCAAGAAACAAACCTTTTTTCCAATAAATATGATATTGACATTCCCAATATGGAGAATGTTTATTGTCCTAAAGGGAGATCAAGACGGAGATTGGAATCATTCACATTCTTGCACTACTTTAAAGTGGAGTTATTTAATACAGTGATAGATACTCAGGTTCAAGAGATAAGTGATCGATTTGATAATGTCAATATCAAGTTACTTGAGTGTTTGAGTTGTCTTGATCCTCGTGACTCATTTGATACTTTTAACAAAGAAAAGTTGATTGAGTTTGCTAGATTTTATCCTATAGAGTTTGATGAGCATGCAGATATTCCTTTTCTTTCTTCAAGTCTCAGTAATTTTATTGTTGATGTAAGAGTTGATTCTGATTTTGTCAATTTGAAACGAATTTCTGACCTTGCTTTGAAGATGGTTGAGAAGAGAAAGGATATTGTTTATCCATTGATTTATTTGTTGATAAAGCTGACACTCATTCTACCGGTAGCAACGACTAGTATAATACCCCAGAGTCCTGGCGCGGATGGTGTGGGATTCCGCGCGGATCGCGCCAGAGGTCCTGCTGAGAAAACTATGTATGGTTTGTGGCACGATTGGCGCCATGGTTGGCGCGATCAGCGCCAGACTCTCTGGAATGTGGCGCGAGGGGCCCCATGGTTTACAGCCATCGCGGATGGCGCCAAAGATGACGCTAGTAGCGCGGGAAGTGGCCTGGAACACCCATTTCCCCTGGTTTTTCATGCGACCAGCGCCAGGTCTGGCGCTGGTGGCGCCAGCTGGGTTTGTAGTATGGCGCTGGTGGCGCGGGTATGGCGCTGATGGCACCACAGGTTCTGGAAGTTGGCGCTGGAGGCGTGGGTTCCACGCGGTTGGCACCATGAGGTCGGTGAAGATGGCGCGGATCGCGCCAGACCTCTGGCAGGCTCAATATAAAAGGGGAATCACGTTTTTAGAAGAGAAAACCTTCTCTTCTTCTTCCCCCAGCGTCCAGCAGCCATGGGAGAGCTTCCCAAGCTTCCATAACCTTGTTTTGTGACCCAAAACACTTCTTAAACCCATTAAACCTCCTAGAAACCTTGAGAGAGTTTGAATCCTTCCTCCATTTCACTTAAAAACCCTTGAGTTGAGAAACCCCATTCTCAAGAGAAGTAAAGAGGAATCGAGATTGGCAAGGAACGGCAGTTACCCACGGACACCCAAGCTTGGAGGAGTGTCCCAGAGGTCTTCTGTGTCGCCATTGAGGTAAGAAACTCAAGATTCCTTGGTTGTTTTGTGGTTTGGGGATTTTGATGAATAGTGACCCATTTGTGTTAGAGCTAGAATTGGCTCTGGGTCCTTTAGAGAAAGATGTTTAGAATGATGAGAGGAGGAAGGATTAGCTTTCAGTTTGTGATTTGGTGAATGTTGGTTTTGGCTCTAGGTTTATGCATGTGTGACTTGGACTGAGTCACTTGATTTGAGACATGCAAGGGCCATGATTGGTGGGCTTGTTGTGCCTGAGAGGCCATGGAAACGGTGTCTTGTGAGATAGACCATTCAAGCCCTATGAAAATCCCTGAGTAAGCGAATTGTGAGAGTTGTAATGCTCATTGTGAATGGCTGGTGTTGAGTCTGTGGGGACTTTGAGGCCATGGTTGAGTTGAAATAGACCACTGAGGGTCCATGGAAAGGCTTGAAGTGGATGAGCCTGATGAACCTTAAGTTAGATAACTTGGGTTGATGGAAAGGACTGAGGTTCCTTTCCCAGAGGCAGTTGAGAACTGCTTGATGAGCTTGTTCATGTTATTTGCTTGAATGGTCTGTGATATGTGGTTGTGTGCCTTGTTAGGGCTTGACACTGTGGGTGTCAGAGACGCAAGCCATAGTTCGAGGTTGAAGATGTGAGGCACGGCTTGCCAAGTAAGCTCATCGTTCTGGGGATTATTTCCTTATTCTTGTTTGCCACCCAAGTGGGTGATGGTGGTATTTTATGCAATTGATATAAATATATGTATATATTGCTTATGAAGGGCCAGTGTGGCCCGTTATGATTTCTGTTTGGTTGAACACCAGGATGGTGTTAGAATGTGTTATATGAGAACGAACCCCAGGATAGACACTGAGAGAGTGTGAGGGTGATGATACACCTGTTGGTACAGGTGTGAATGGCCTTGGGCCTTCGGATGGATAGACACTATGAGAATGTCTGTGCCTCTTTTGAGATAAAGACCAAGGAATGGTCTGTGTTTGAATTAAAGGATACTGGAATAGTATCAGGCTAGATGAGATTTCCTAGCCAGTGGAATTGTTGTATGGACTTCCTTGGAATGGATGGATGATCTTCCTTAGAAGGTGCCACTGATATCCACCTAAGCCCTAAGGACTGATTACCAGTATGGATGTTCTTCCTTAGGCAGTGGAGATGGAAGTCCTGAGTGGTTATCCTCAGGCCGGTTTATGAAAGTCCTAAGGGATGAGTGCCCCCAGTGTGGGATGATCTCTCTTAGGCAGGGACTTGGAAGTCCTGAGGGATGAGTGCTCCCTGTGTGGATGATCTCTCTTAGGTAGTGGACTGATAGTCTGGGGGATTGAGTGCTCCCTGTGTGGATGATCTTCCTCAGACCGTGCTTGGAAGTCCTGAGGGATGAGTGCTCCCTGTGTGGATGATCTCTCTCAGGCATGTGACTTGGAAGTCCTGAGAATGATTGCCCTGTATGGATGTTCATTCCAGGCCAGTGTTGTGGAAAGTCTTGAGAATGATTGCCCTGTATGGATGTTCATTCTAGGCCAGACTGTATACAGATATGATGTATCTCTAAGAGAGGGCATTCCGAGGGGATGAGAGCCTAGAGCCTCTTAGATGAGCCATATCTGAGTATGTGAAGTCCTGAGCGGTTGCCTCAGGCAATATTTTATTATGTTATGAGGCGATGCCTCTCTGGTATGAATGTGTCCAGTAGATGACACTATGTTGGTACCTCTGTGAGTCGATTGTGAGACGGCTGCGAGAGCCAGTGTGAGGTGTTGCACCTCTGAGATTGATAGTGTCCAGTGATGACACTTGTTTGATGCTACTCGATAGCTGGGTTCTAAGAGCTAGGATAATGTCCTAGGCTTTGTTTATAGTTTTGTATATGTGTATGCTTGAAGGTGAACCAGGGTAAGGGAGGATCTCCCAGAACCCTGAGTTTACTGAGATGTTTATCTCACCCCGGTTGGGGTTGTGGTTTTCAGGTGCTTCTTCTAGAGGAGAGGAGCAGTCACGGGGCAGGAGGCCCTAGTAGAGTGGCTGACATGGAGGAGGGTTGCAGATAGTTGATCAGAAGAGTTTTGTGTTATGTATTGTACTCCCTGTGTAGGGAAAGGGTGTGTGTACACCCATTGTACTGTACATATTTTAATGTATGACCACAGATGTGGGTTAGACTATGAGATGTATATATGTACAGAATTGTTGTTTATGTTGTTGATGTTGTTTCCTCCTAATTATCTATGTTTAGATATTTGTGCATCTGCCAATGTAATCGTGTATGTTTCATCTGGATCAACAGGGGCTTGTTTTATGATGAATCGTGATGTGGTTTTAAATTCCATACATAATGTAATCAAGAAAAATCGATTCTTACACTTTCGCATCGCTTTTATTTAACGCTGATAGCGCGTTCATGATATTGTTAATGATAATACTCCGGAGGCCTACGGGGTGTTACAACTAGTGTTGAGCGAGTTTTTTCTGCAATGACTTTTGTTAAGGATAAGTTGCGCAATCGAATGAGTGATGATTGGTTTAATGTCTGCATGCTAACTTATGTTGAACGTGATACATTTAATAAGATTGATGATGAAGATATAATGCAATATTTTCAAGGAATGAAGAATCGAAGAGTGCTTTTGTAATCACGGTATTTTCTACACTTTGTTTTATTGTGTTGCTTTACTTTTTTAGCTTCATATCTTTTGCTCGCTAGTTGGGTTTAATTGGGGAATGACTTTTATATCTTCCAATTGATGTCAGGTTTGACATTCTCAAACAAGTTAATATTCTAGAGATGAGGGTCTTTACTGTGATTTTGCTCGCCTTTTGTACAGGTAATGTTGACTTTTTTATTCACCATTATAAATAGAATGATGATGTATGGATGTACTGGAGTATATTCTCATATTTGTTTTGGATGATTGATAAAATTTGGGAGCTTAATGTTTGATCAAACTATTATCTGCATCTTGTAATAAAAATAATTATATTTTGAGCGGATTTATAACCTTGTACATAAAGCTTTTATAACCCCCGCCACTAAATGTGCGGACATAAACTAAAATTCTTGGGTCCGCCACTAAAATCACCTATACCATGTTCCTCCTCAACTTGTGGTGGATCACATGGAATACGAGGTCGATCCAAGTCAATCAAATCATGATTATTTTGTGGCACTGAAATCTCTAATTTCGCTATATCCTTTATAGTCTTATCTTCTGTAAACACAACTCTCTACTTCTCAAGAGTTTCTTCTCCACTGGATCATAGAACCTGTAGCCAAACTCATCAAGTCCATATCCAATAAAGACACACTGTCGTGTTTTAACATCAAGTTTGGATCTCTCATCTTTGGGGATATGCACAAAACCCTTTCACCCAAAGACATGCAAATGATCATAGGAAACATTCCTACCAGTCCAAACTTTCTCTAGAACATCAAATTGCAATGGAACACATGGTGTGAGATTTAAAACATGAACAACTATGAGAGTAAGCATCTAACTCTTTCAACCAGTGTCCTATTCATCCTCTCAGCAAGACCATTCAACTTAGGAGTCTTAGGAGGCATCTTTTGATGTCGGATGCCTTGTTGTCTGCAATAATGATCAAAAGGACCTGTGTACTCTCCACCATTATCTGTTCTGATGCACTTCAACTTCTTCCTAGTCTATCTATCAACTGAGGCCTGAAACTGTTTAAACACATCCAACACTTGATCTTTTGTCTTCAAGGTGTAAACTAATGTCTTTCTTGAATGATCATCTATGAAAGTGACAAAATAAAGAGCACTACCAAGTGTTTTTGTCTTCATAGGACCACAAACATCAGAGTATATTAAATCAAGTGTAGTTGGCATTCTTGAAGGAGGGGAACTCTTGAATGCTCTATTTTGCTTTCCTGCTAAACAATGAGAACACTTCTTCAATGGTGTTTTGTTCAATCATGGAAGCTGCTCCTTATTAGCTAAAAGAGTCAAGCCTTTCTCACTAATGTGACTAAGCCTCTTGTGCCACAACTCCATTGTATCTTCATCTTCTATAGCATTAATTTTCCCTGTACAGATCCTTGCATGTGTAATATACAATGATGAACACTTCATGCCTCTAGCCACAATCATTGAACCTTTAGTGAGCTTCCATTGACCATCATTGAATGTGTTACAAAATCCCTCATCATCACGTTTTCTTGTTGAAATCAAATTCAAACGAATATCAGGAATATGTTTAACATCATGCAAGACTAACCTTGTGCCATTGCTAGTCTCCAAGCACACTCCAACTCCAATCACATTGGCCAAGCCATCATTACCCATCTTGAAAAATCCAACATCATCAGATTTGTAAGATGTAAAGAAATCCCTGCAAGATGTAGCATGAATGCTTGCTCCACTGTCTATCACCCAGTTGGTCTCATGACATAAAAGATTAATTGATTCACAATCATAAACAAGGAGGAATCTGAAGTGGTAGTAGCAACTCGATCATCTTTACCACCTTCATCATTCTTATTATCTTTCAACTTTGTTTATTATCTTTCTACATTTTTCGGCAATACTTCTTTATATGTCCTTTCAAACCACAATAGTGACATTCAACATTGGCAAACTTGTTAGACTTGCTTCTTCCTTTATCTCTATTCTTCGGACCTCGATTTTTATTTCTCCCTCTTCTTTCAGTAAATAAGACTTCTGATTGAGAAGATGACGCTTGTGTCTTTCTTCTCATTTCTTCATTTAAGATACTATTTTTCGCGAAATCCATGCTGATTATACCATCAGGGGCTGAATTAGATAGAGACATTTTAAACATCTCCCACGAGTCCGGCAAAGTACCAAGCAACCATAACCCTTGTACTTCATCTTCAAACTTGATTCTCATTCCTGTTAGCTGAAGAATAATTCCTTGAAATTTATTCAAGTGACCAGTCATGAAGGTACCTTCTTGATACCCCAACATCATCATCTGCTTAATCAAGAAGAGTTTGTTATTACCAGTCTTTCTTGCAAACAATTGTTCAAGCTTGTTCCACAATGTTCGTGCATTAGTCTCATCACTAATATGATTGAAAACATTATCATCCACCCACTGCCTGATATAACCACAAACTTGTCAATGAATCAACTTTCATTCTTCATCAGTTTTATTTGTTGATTTCTCAGTACCAAAGACATCTAATTTATACTCCTTCACATACAGAAGATCTTCCATCTTTCCTTTCCATACATGATAATTTGAACCATTTAGTGTAATCATTCTACTTGTATTAACCTCCATAATTAATCACAAGTCAACAGGCAAAATAACACAAGCTCTGATACCAGTTGTTGGAAAAAACATACCAATTTCCCCTTTCAGGACCTGTTATGAATGGTCTTGCACAACCAAAACACTTTTTGCACAAACAATAATTATGCAAGTAACACAACACAATTTTTAACGTGGAAAACCTTCTCAATGTGAGAAGTAAAACCACGGGACCGATCTCGGAGTCCACCCAAATTCTCACTATCAATAAAGTGAGATTAAAAAAGGGTTCCAGCAACCATTACAATCAACAAACAACTTCAACAAAAGTTGTACCAAACCATCACAATAGGTAAGCATACAAAATAGACTTTTGTACGAAATTAATTCCTACGACCAGAAATAAATAACAACTAACAAATCTCAACGGTCAAATTGACGTATTGCAAGATAGGAACACACTGACCAAATTTGAGGACAATCCAATGGTTTATCAAAGAGATAACCATTTCTCAATATCACTACCCGAAACAAGACAGAACAGAGCAGAAATTCTGATAACATCTGTTTGCAGTTGAAACATTCCCTCTTGAAAACACTTCAATGAATGATCCGAACGGTCAAAATGTAGAAAAATATTTGATTAACCTTTCCTAAAATTTTGATTGCGATCCAACGGTTAGTATGAGAGAAATGTCCCTCGCAATAACACTGCTTGCTTCAGAAAACGGATTCAAAACCAGTTCGGTTTGGGAATTTCCGGTGATACTGCAAGCCACTATCTAAGAAACCAACTGTTAGATGTGAATAGTGATGAGTTAAGAACTTGCTTTAAAAGTTTCAGTAAGATCTAACGGTTAAACAAGGAGATCGAGAAGATTGAATAATAACAATTTTTATTCTTCTCAACATGCGAATATGGATGATCTCTTTCTCCTTTCCTTTTTCTCTCTCTTGTGTTTCTAAATTAACTGTTGACCTATTAAAAGAATAAACCCTAATATTTCCTTATTGGGCTGGACTTGACTTGGAAGCCCAACAAGACCAATTTAAGCAAAGGCGTTCATGATACATGCTTCTTTATTTCTATCAAACCCAAAAGTTGAAATAAGTTATTTATTTAAACTTGAACTCAACCTAGAGCATGTTTGGATTAAAGTTTATAAATATAAATTTGAATGACAAGTATATTATAAACTTAAGTTTGATAATAAAGAAAAAGTGAATTTATTATAATGTGATTTGTTTAAATATTTTGTTTAAAAGTATGTTGATAACATGAAGTTTGCTTGGATAATATAAATCAAAAGTGCTTTATTTCATGTTTCTATTGTATATATACAAATCAAAAATACTTTTACTGTATTTCATGCCTAACTACCTCCAGCCACACCATGGAGGGGTCCGAGGAAGTGACACAGTCCAGGCAAGGACCTGGCTCATATAAATGCATAGTTACAGCCTTAAAAAGTAACAACTTCTGCATTCAGCATTTCAGATTATAGTTTGAAAATGGTATACAGTCATTTACAGGAGGGCAAAAACAAAAGGATTGCCTTTAGTGTTTGAAATTACAAAGGGAGAACAAACTTGTGTTTGATCTTTTAATCTTCTCTGCACAACTATACATGAAAGCCTTTCAGGAGTCAAATACAGCATTGAAAGTATAAACAAACTTAAAAAGGCACTCAGCATTTTAACCTCGCAAGTTTCAACCATACATCCCTTCACGCTCCCAAACATCCACCAGGAATTCGACCATTTCCTATTTAGTGAAAATCAAATTATCAATTTGTAATTTTGCATTCTCACCTCAAAAATCCCAGCAAGGAACCATAAATATACACAGGACACTTACAGATAAAGGAATTGGCTTGGGGAAAGGTTGTCTAGTCCCAAGCAAACTTTCATAGGTTGCATTCCAACTACAACAAACATAATGACTCATAAGTCATCTACAGGGGAGAAACTATGACAGTGGGAAAACAAATATGATGGAGACTTGAGCTTGTAAAAATCCATATAAACAGAAAATATATCAATGAAACATTGTGTTTTGGACAATAAGTGCTTCAAGATCTAACAATATGCCTTATGCTTTCAACTATTGTTAAATTGCACAAACAAGAAAGAAAAATAGACCCAAAAAAAGTTTATAATACAAACAAAAGGTAAAGTTACAGTTTGGCATTGAATAAGAATGTATTTTAATGATTGTCGAATGAAGTTAATAAAGAGCCAGGCAATAAAAACTTGTGATGGTTATTAAATTACTCCTTCCCACTGCCCGCCCCGCGCCAAAAAAAGAGAAAGCAAGAAAGGAGAGAATTTAGCTAAGATCATGACCCTACGTGTATTTAGAGCAGGTTCAAGATTATTTATTTATTTAGTTAATTGGGCCAAATGAAATGCAGTTGACATACTTTAGGCTGGGTTCTCTTTTTTGTTGGCTATGCTTCCTAGATTTGCCACTTCCGACCCACTGAAGCCTGCTCTCATTCCAAAGAAGAAGGCCTGCAATAAGCAACAGTATGTGTGATAGAAATGAACCTTAATATTTATTTTCCCCTTAAACGCAATCAAATTAGGAAAGTCAACATACAAATAATATACACCAGCATACAGCAAAAATTAGTATCAAAATAATATATCAATCCAAATCTAAATAATGAACAAAGACAAATCAACTGAAACATATCATGGCATGTTCCAACATCTTTGTGGAGCAAACCTAGGTTACATGATTGGGGCATCTGAGATGGGGTTTAATCCCCCACTTGTCAACTTTCCCTTCCCTATCTAGCTCCCTTTGGGGGCATTGTTATATTACCCAAAAAGAAAAAACAAACAAACAAAGTCATGCTTTGCTAAAAGTATAGATGAACATTCCAATATTAGTTAATAGAGAAAATAGCAAAAACCAATATAGAACTTGCCTGGGTTTACAAATTCAGGATTAGTGCCCAGGGTAGAAGTTCCACCACTATGATAGAGAATTTGATTTAATGTACTGACAGATGAGATACTTCTCTGAGATTGAATGTTGATGTTATCCAGATCACAAGTGCTTGAACTCCAGAAACCATCTGATATGTGTGGTTTTCTTACTGTCTGCCCCTGAATTCTTAGTCCCTTTGCAGGTTCATCCACAGCAATAATTGGTGTGGGTTTCATACAGCATCCAAAACAACCACTGTTCTGTATAAAACAAGTTAAATAACAGCAAAACAAAGGCTAATGTAAATAAAGTCAACAAGTGCATGTTGCCCTTACTGTGATTTCTTTTCTTCTTCTTTTTTAAGATTTATTTCCTTAGAAAGCACTATTATAAAAAGCATTACTAGAAAGAAATAACATTCTTTAAAAAAAATATTATATTGCTTCCTAGGATAAGCACCAATGTCTTGCTTCTCCTTAACAGCAGATTTCCCACTTTTCTTGTCTATTTAAAAGATTGATACCTTGGTCAAATACGCTAACACCTCAAAAAATTAAAAGTGCTTTTTTTCCCCACACAAAAGTAGTTTTTATTGATTTCACAGTGCAGCCAAACACTCTAAATCCGGGAGAAATTGTTACACAATATTGTTGATTGTGTAACAACAACATTGCAACGCATAGACATCATCAATTCCTTCCGTTGCTCCATCTACAACAGTCGAAAGTTGAAGCATACGAACTGGCGATATAAGGCCACAATGTTCTCCATCTTTACGATCTTAGTAGTGTATTAAGGTTGGTTCTTTGCCATGTTTTTCAAGACAACTAGTGATTAATGGATGATGTACAACACAGAAATTAGCTCAGTTTAAGAAGCTTCAATCAGAAACTTATTATGTATATGCAAATGAAGGCTTCCTCTTTTAAAATATTCTGATTAAGTAAACCTCAATCTTGATACGTACTTTGAGTTATTCCATTAAAATTAAAATAAAATAAAAAAGTAAAGATGGAAGACAAATTCTGCTTACAGCTCTCTAGCAGACTCTTATAGCCAATTCTACATGGCTAGAAGAATTAAATATACAAGGATTAAGGAGTGCTATAGGTAGAAATCCACTCTTCTAATTGTTCACATATCAGTCAACAGTCATGCACTAATCATTCAAGCTCCCTTATCAACTATATGTTGCAGTCTGATATTGAGCATGCAGATAAGGAAAACGATTTTCTCTTCTTCCATACCCCATTTAATCATTAAAGGAGAAATAAAATAATCTTATACAGCTACTGAATCTCAGGTCCATCTTTTATTACCGAGCGAACACCTTATAGTAGAGACACCAACAAGGATGAAAACAACCATGGCCAGCGTCAAATTACTACACTAATTGCATTGCTTTGAGTAGTCAACACTAAACACCTAACTTTACTTCTCAAGACGACAACTTTAATCCCAAATCCCAATCTTCAAGCCCTTTCAGTGAACAATTGAAGGTTTAGGCAAATCAACCCCTAATTGATGCCAATTGACACCCCTATTTACCCAAACTATTGCTAGCCAAGAGAGACCATATTGCCCAAAACGGAAAGCCATTCATAGAATTCAATCAAAGCAAGCAAATTGATTACAAATACTTATGTATCTATCTAAGTATCTAAGAATAAAAAAGAAGAAATATTGGGAATGGAGGGACTCACCCCATACAAGCGAAAAGGTCAGTGATCCAAGCAGTAATCATCACCATATCCAACACCACATAGAATTTTGGAGCTGCAAGGAGAACACAGGAACAAGGGAAGTTTGGTTTCGCAGCTAAAGAGAGTAGAAATAGAAACTGATAAATGAATAATAGGTTACCTTTCTGTTTTTATCGTGTCTGCTGCTGCACTACTGTCGCTGTCTGTCGTTTAACTCAACACACCACTTGCCTCGCTTCTTTTCCTTTTTTATTCGACAGTCGTTTATGACAATACGCGAGTAAGGTTTTGATTTTGGTACTCACATAACCCAATGGCACTGATAAATACCAATTATTAGTGTTTCCTTTATTGGCTCTTACTCTGATAAATACCTAAGACCATGATATTGCCACCTGGCACATTCATTTAATACTCTTCCCATTCTAACTCATTCAACTTAACAACAGTACACACTTAGCTCCTTCTGATTAAGACATCAAATCAAAGTAAGTGTTCAAATTTGAATTCGAGAGAAAATAAAAATATGGAAAATTTGAAATTTTGTTTTAAAAATTATTTTTTATTTTTTCTAACCATATAAAAAAGTTATCATCATTTACATTTATATTTTACAAGAAAAACACATCTTTTTTAATTTCTTTGAAATGATTTTTTAATATAGTTTTATTTTAAAAGTAATCATTTTATAAGAATTTTTTTTATTATTCTTATAAATTACTATAACAAAGTTATGAGATTATAGTACTTCTAGAAAAATTAACAAAATATACTATTTTTGTTAAATATATTGATTAAAGATAATAAAAATTAAATAGAAACTAAAATAAAAAATATAATATTTTTAAGATGACAAACACATTTAAGATTTTTTAAATTAAATGTTTTCAAAATTCAGAAAACAGAAACAGATGGAAGAGTTTTAAAAATTATTTTCATAACAAGTGTTTTAAAAATCAATAAACAGAAACAGATGGCAGAGTTTTCTCATTATCTTCTTCTGTTTTCTTCATGTGCTTTATTTAAGTGTTCAAAGAAAAAAAATTAAAAAAAAATCGTGTTTCATGACAAATATTTTCCAATATATATATTCAGAAAATAAACAAATTTCAAAAAATAGAAAATTATTCAATTATTCTTAAAAATACTAAACAAACAAGGGGAAAATAATTTTTCAAGCTTTTATTTATTAGAAATGGTAGATAAAATAAGTGAAAAGAAGTACAAAATGCCGGTAGAGATAATTATAACCCTAAATTAATTGATAACAAAAAAATATAAAGAATGGGTCAGTGACAGAAGTCAACGCATGTGTTACATTTCTGAAATTCCTTCACTATTGGTGATGAAGTGGTGCTAAGGATCAGGTTGTTTGGTGAACAGTATTGAGAAATAATAAAAGAAGAAGAATAAGGTTATATGTATGAAACTATTATTATCTGATTGTGGAGAGAGGAAGACAGCTCAATTGGTAAAGAAATGGAGGAATATGTCTCAATGATTGTTGCTTAACAAATGGGGAAATGAGACTCAGCAATTTTGTGGCTAGGTTTCCTTGCTTGCTCAGAAATGGGGAATCATAGTTGTTGATTTTGAGAAGAATATTTTCATTTTGGTATTGAGAAGAATAATTTTTGAATAGTAAAACAGCTCTCCACCGTATTCACTCACACATGTGAGCGAGAGACTTTATTTGTAAAAATGTTTAGAACCAATTCAACTTATTTCTTTCTTCTCAGTAGTTAATCATCAACCAAACACTGAAACATTTTTTTTCACCCTTATTCACTTCTCTATCTATTACTTCACTCTAATTTCAAACCATTTCGACCAAATTTAGTTTGTCTACCATTTTGGTTTTTCCCTTCAAATGTTGCCCTTACCCAATGCAAACTTCTGTTGAATACTTCACAACCGCTGCAGTTCTATTTTGTGATTTTTTTTATCAACAATAATGTATGGACATTTCAATAGTATAAAACATTCTTAATTTTTTTCTACTCTCTTTTTCTCTCACATTATATTGCCTATTACACTATCACCTCCCTCTTTTATGTGTTTTTCTCTCAATAATGTATGGACATTTTGTGACCCATTTCAATATTTTTTTTATATAAATAAAAAATAGTATCAAAAAATTGTGATAACTCACACATCATATTTAATCGACTAAATTATACCCCTTTACATTATGTTGATTAACTTTGGCATTTTGGTGTTCTCAAAACATTAAAGTGAGCTTAATTAATCATTAAAGGTTAAGTGGAAATATATACTAATCAATTGCAACCCGCCCTGTAATCCTGGTTTCTAGTAACATTTTTTATACTATTCAATCTAACAGAGCTTAATCATTAACAGGGTTAAATGAAAATATATCCTTCCATGCAATCTTTTGCGTATGAATGGGTCAGGAAAATAATAATATATCCTTGGAGTAAATAGTTTTATTGGGTGCAGACGGGCAGCTCAATTAGTAAGAAATGGGGAGTTGGCAAGTTAATGTCTTGCAGTGTGGTTTATTTCATTTTCATTTTTTTTTATCTTTTTCTTTTGTAAGTAAAACTCATTATGAACTTTACATTAATATAGATAGATAGGTTTCATAAATTTTAACAGGATCCATAAATAACTATGCACGAGTACATGACTCTCATGTCAAAAGTTCATTCATTATCCGCTGACGCTCATAAAAAATAGTCCATTTTAATTCAATTAGGTTCGGCTAACAGGCCGAACGTAACTCTACGCCCGTATATTCACACTGTCACAGTCCATACTATTTTATTGGGGTACATAGGATTCCCTAATTTTTTAATGTTCTTAAATAATTATTACACCGATCTACCACTATAAAGAATTAACACACCAACCAATAATTAAATAATTCGACTAGATTGTAAATTAAATTATGGTCACTAACCAAACGTACTTCCGTAATTTTGAACAAAAGCCAAATAAATGCATCCAAAAAGAACATATATCTTGATATGAAATTTTCTTATATACTTTTTCATTCTTGAGGTTTATGTTATCTATTCATCTGCATACATAGTTTTTTATTATTAGTTTCATTTAAAATTTGATATATTAAATTACATGTTCGAGTATGAGATGAATTAGAAAGCAGTATTAAACTGTACAACCTACTCTCATATCTATATATATTTTTTAAGAGCTACATTAGTACCCACTAATTTCGCATGTAAGACCCTCTTTATCATGAATGATTTTTACACGTATCTATTAAATATAAATTTAATTATCATCCTTAGTTTAAAAAAAGAGATAATAATTAAGACTTCAAGAATTATGTATGGCAAGTTAATCCCTTACCACCAATATGCTTCTTGATAAACATTAGAGATCTCATCCATTCTCAGTGGAATGTCCAAGTTAAGCATACTCACAGAGAAGGCGAGTCTGATATAACTTGTTGCAATTTTAAAGAATTGAGCATATCAAACATCAATATTCCGCCCAGGACCAGGATAACAAGGTGATCAAATAATACCTTTATCTTACATCAGTTTCATCCTTCACTCTATTTAAAATTGACATTATTAATCATTTAAAAATAATTTATTTTGATACTTCAGTCTATTTAAAATTGACATCATTAACCATTTAAAAATATAAAAAAATTGTTCAATTTTCTCTCCTTCCCCTCCAGTTCAGTTATAACAAAAAGAGTTCAATCTTAAATAAGTTGAAGGATTGAACTGAACAAAAAAATAAAATAAATAACCAAAATAAATTTTTTAAAAGATAAAAGACTAAACTGAAAAAATAAATAAGAGAAAGGCCCAAATTGAACTTATAAAAAGATAAACGATGAAATTAAACAATAAATGACCAAATAGATCATTAGACCATAAAAAAATTCTAAAATTAAAGTACCGAAGAAAAAAAAAAGAATTGTTTATAAAACGGTTCAAACAAATTTTCTAGAACCAATTCTTACCCAGTTTTAGCCAATTTTCTGCTCTACCAGTTTTTTAGATTGAATCAGCGACTTAACCGGTATTTCAATCGGTCAAACTAGCCCAGTCCAATCTAATTTTCAATTTTTGATGTTTACTTTTAGTCACTTTCAGCTTTTTGTGGCTCCAAGCCTCCCCCACCCATAGCTACCCATATCAAACAATTTTAGATCATTATGACTTAACCCAAATGGGTCTATCTAGGATTGAGACTGAGAGTGATGGCAACAACTAACATATAGATATAAATGAAAATACGTTGCAAAAAATTCTCGTCTTTGGCTCAAGCGATAAGGAGGAGGGCGCTATCACTTGTGCTCCGCTGATTCCCTTAACAGTGAATACCAAATATACTACGAGGTTACAATCTGTTGACCATATTCTTAACGGAGAAACAAAATCCCCCAGTGAGAACAAAATTAAGTTTGAGACAACTTCATCAACCAATACCAAGAAAGGAGAGAGCATGATGGAGGCCTTAATCCAGAACCGTTGATTATCAATCTCTTCACACTTATTACTTGTAATGTTCAAGGTTACTAATTATTTTTGCTACTTTACAGACAGAATAGAGGCCAATCCCACCCTCCATCCATACAACATAGACAAGCTGTGCCTTTGATGAGGGGAAGTAGAAATCAGACTTGGTCGTGCAATTTGAGCAGGCTTAGTCACCATCTTGCAGCTACTTGTCTCCGAGGACCTGAAATAATTTCAAAGTTCAGCAATCAAGTTACCGGAAATCAATAGGTATTATATTAAGATCACAGAGCAGCATTTGGATATTCTCAAGCTAATAACAGCATATCAAACTAAAATATGACAGAATGAAAATGAGCAAAGTAGAAGAAAAATCATGCAGATCAACAATAGCATTTGCCCCAGTGTATATCCATAGTAATGGAATTTGGAGAAAATTGCAAAACAAATGCTGGCAACACTCTTCTGTGGGAAAATAGTCTAAACACTAACCATGTAAAAGGATTTTACATTATCATCCAATCACAAATTGTCACGTAAGATGAATTTGTTGCCTTTTACAATAATTATCTTAAAAGTCATATTTATCATAATTTTTTATTGATTGATCATTTGACTGTATAAAATTTTTACACCGATAGTGGATAGAAATTAAACTTCTCTACTGTTGAGTTAACAGCATGTGCGCATCAGTAAATAGAGTGCAAATCCAGGTTATTTAGTGGGACCAACATAACAAGTAATTCCCTTCAAAACAAAGAGCATGTTGAAGATAGTGTTAACAAGAGTATATTGCTACTTGCTAGAACTAGTATTCCTCTTGCAAGAAAACCATGATTGAGTTAAAAGATGATATCCCTAAAAACAATAGTTACTGTTGGTTCTACAATTTCTCCACACCATATGGCAACTCAGAACCAGTAAAACAAAAACACGTACACCGGTTGACAGGGGCCTTCACTTGCAAATGTTGCCATGCCCTGTCGTTGCTTGTGCTTAGGGTTCCCAGAGCAAATCACATAGATTCGTCCCCGGCGCTTAACTATCTGACAAAATTCACACATCTTCTTCACAGATGACCGAACCTTCATGGCTTCTGAAGAAGAAAAAGCCAACAACAAGCTATGATTAACATCGAGGAACACACTACACTAGACCTTGAAAGGGTTACAGAAACATAATATTCCACAACCAGCACATGAAAATCTAGCAATTGAATTAAGTACATAGTTAGCAATTCATTTAAACATCACTCCTAGTCATATTGATTCTAATATAATTGTACAGAAACAGTAGCAGCAAACCTAATCACGAGTGTTTCTAATAAAAAACCCTGATCGATATATAATGCGAGGTTGCAAATTAAAATCATTAATCTTCTTCTAATCAGATGTATAGTAACAAAACAAAAAGTATCTAAGAATCGAAAATGATGAAAGAAAATGGATACTTGGGGAACAAAATAATAGAAATAAAATTAAGAATTAAAACATGGAAAAAAGACGAACCTTGTGGTGTGTGAGAGGTAAAGAGCTAGGGTATAGGCAGCTGAAAGAACTATGATGAGATTCCAGAAGCGATGGATGGATGGGAGAAACAGAAAGAAAGGTTTCTGGAGAAAGAAGACGGGTACTAGCATGAAAGATAAACATATTTCGTATCTTACAAAACCAATTTGGATCGTAAGATTTGATCATCACTTTTACTTTTACTTTTTAGTCTTGCACGGGAACCAGCATCCTAGGTTTTTTTATTTAGTCACAATACATCTCTATGTTATAGCTCATTGAATACACCCTATGCTGCACACAGTTAGTGTTGTAAAATGTTTGTGCATTGACCAATTTTGGATCACTGTCATCGTGTTATTTGAAAAATGTTATTATTAATTTAATTTTTTTATTATTTGAGCAGCAAATAAATTTGTTTATATATTAAGTAGTAAATTCCAAATTTTTATTACTTAAAGAAAATGTAAAATTGTTAGTTATTTAATTATTTGTATATATTTGTTATATGAAATAAGAGATATATTTAATTATTTGTATATATTTATTTATTTTTTTAAATATCATTATATTAATTAATCTAAAATTATATTAGATGAATAGTTGATATATTAAAACCAAATAAAATACATTTAATAATTTCATAACATTAATTAAATATATTGCCTAAAAAGATTAAATAAACTTGTTTAAAAAATAAAAAATGAATAATTAAATTAAAAAGAAAAAAGGGGGTCGTGGAGCATCACACGACTTCAAAGTCGTGGAGCTTCATACGACTCCCAATAAAAAAGAAAAAGAAAGAAAAAATTAAAAATTAAAAAAAATCAAAAAATTGAAAAAAAAATAGAAATATTGTTTGATTAATTTGTTTGGCTAATTTATTTAATAAATATAATAGTTTTACTTAATTATGATGATTAAATTTTATAATAGTAGTTGTAAAATTAATATAAGATGTAATTTAAAAAATGTTGTTGTTTAATTTAATATAATTTAAATTTTTTTATAATTTGAGTAATTTGAAAAGTGAATATATATCTGCAATCAAAGTTTTGATTTGGATACCAGGATTTGTTTTCACTAACTGCACAATATTATGAGCAATGACGGAGGAGTCCAACCTAACATGATCTTGTGATATATGTGAAGTTGTGCAAGTATGAACATTATTAATCTTTTTCATCTCCCACTTGTTACGTATTTTACTAAACGATGCTCTTGCCCTCGAAAAACATCTATTTCCATACTGATTACACCTAACAGCATACTTGTCACTCTTGTTCTCATCAATATCAAAATTAAAAGAATGAACAAAGTGAAATTCATTAATTGCATTGACAGCTTCTTGTTTCAATTCAAATGTCATACCTTCATAAAGGTCATTTGTACCCCTATCTGTTTGTTGTGAAATGGATTTGAGTACTCGAAATCTTCAGAAAGTTGGCTACTCGAAATCTTCAAAATATAATTTAAAAAACGTTGTTATTAATTAATTTATTTTTTTATTATTTGAGCAGCACATAAATTTGTTTATATATTGAGTAACAAATTCTAAACTTTTATTACTTAAAGAAAATGTAAAACTGTTAGTTAAATTATTTTAAAAAATATGCAAGTTTAAAATAAAAAAATATAACAAATTAAACGTTGCTTAAAAAAGAAAAAATAGAATAATTAAATTTAAAAGAAAATAGAATAATTAAATTGAAAAGATTTAATTGAATAAATACATTTATAGAAAATAAAAATGAAAGTGGTGGAGCATCACACGACTTCAAAGTTGTGGAGTTCTAAGGAAAAAAAAGAAAAAAAAAGGAAAAAATGAAAAAAAGGATAAATTTATCAAAATCTAGGGTGTATTTAGCAATTTACTGTACATGACTTTATAGTCGTAAGCGATCCCACGACTCTAAAGTTTGGGGGGTGCAGATAGAAAAAATCAAAATTAAACGCTACGACTTTAAAGTCGTAAATATATATACGACTTTTAAACGTTAGAAAAAATAAAAAAAATATATAAATTAATAATTAAAATTATATATTTAATAAAATATGTAACTATCTAATTTATTAATTTTCAAACAACCTAAAATTTAAATTTTATTTTTCAAATTAAACTTACATGTTATTAAAAAATATATAAATTTATTTACCTTTTCAAATTACTCAAATAATAAAAAATATATATTAAATTAATAACAATTTTTTTTAAATTATATCTTTTTAATTAAATAATATTTCTATTTTTTTCCTTTTTTCGTTCTTTTTCCGTTTTTTTCTTTTTCAATTAGAAGTCATGTGGAACTACACGACTTTGAAGTCATGTGATGCTCCACGACTTACATTTTTAGTTTCTTGTAAATGTATTTATTCTATTAAATCTTTACAATTTAATTATTCAATTTTTTATTTTAAATTTAGTTATTCTATTTTTTCTTTTTTAAACAATGTTTAAATTTTTTATACTTTTTATTTTAAACTTGCATATATTTTAAAATAATTTAACTAACAATTTTACATTTTCTTTAAGTAATAAAAATTTAGAATTTGCTACTTAATATATAAACAAATTTATTTGCTGCTCAAATAATAAAAAAAATTAAATTAATAACAACGTTTTTCAAATAAGACGACGATAATGGTCCAAAATTGGTCTCTGACACAAATATTATACAACACTAAAACTGTGTGCAGCATAGGGGGCATTCAAAAAACCCGGGGTGCCGGTTCCCGGTGCAAGACTAAAAAGTGATGATCAAATCTGACGGTCCAAATTAGTTTCGTAAGATACGAAATATGAAATATATTTATGTTACGCATGCTAGACCCCATCGAGAAACAAAGGCCAGTGGGTTTTCGGATTGGATCAGGCCCACTAGGCATCAGTGGATGTGAAAGGTACTGCCGCGTCAGTCATCCCCGCTTAACACACGGAAACAAAAACAAAAATTTGTGGAATGGAGGAATAATTTTTATGATTGTTTCAATTATAAATAAATTAATTTCCAATCATCACAATATTTTTATTGATAAAATATAAATTTTGACATTCGGGAGCTTATAGCTCAATCCACACTAAGAGTTGGTTTGATTGTGAATTTAGAATTGAAATTTTAATGTTAATTCTATCAAAATCTTAATTGGTTTAAATGATTTTTTTATGTTAAGATGTAATTTTTAGGTTAAATTATAATTTTGATCTTTTTATAATTTAAAATCCATGATTTTAGTTTTATTATTTCTAAATTAAGATATTTAATTTTTCTATTTTTTAGAATAAGCAATTTCATTCTGCTAATCATCCAAAATCAAAATGTTAACTTTGATGTAGAATGTTGAAATGTTATTTATACCACAAGGGATTAAATAAAGTGTAAAAATAGTATCTTAGTAGAAGTTGTACTAGTGAACTCTTACTTAAAAATAAGATAATAAACCACTAACATACTTATTTTATTTATTTATTTTTCTAAACACTATTTTGTATATGTCATTAGATAAGAATTATTAATTTTTTTTAGTTATAAAAATTTATAAATTAAAAAATATTTAATATATAAATATTTTAATTTTAATT
>PYAF01001605.1:220818-235950 GCA_007407185.1 Glycine tomentella | reverse complement strand
TAAAGATATAAATAATTCACTAACATACTTATTTTATTTATTTATTTTTCTAAACACTATTTTGTATATGTCATTAGATAAGAATTATTAATTTTTTTTAGTTATAAAAATTTATAAATTAAAAAATATTTAATATATAAATATTTTAATTTTAATTTTATCATTTTATATATTTTTATTTTAAATAGTTTACATATTTTTATAATAAAAATAAATACATATAAAATTTAATATTTTAATTTAGTTTATACATTTTTATAATTAGCAAATTAATAATTCTTGATTAATGATATATATATAAAATACTGTTTATCACATTAACTCAACAAAGCAAGTTTCTTAGTGAATTATTTATATCTTTAAATAAAAGGTCATGAGTTCCATTCTTATTAAGACTTTTTTCACTTTATTTAATCTCTTGTCACATAAGCTTCATGTCAACATTTTATATAAGTATCACATGAACATCAATATATCACATCAAAATTAACATTTGACTTACAAAGATCAACTAATGATCAATTGATAAAAGGATTACAATTATTTATTTTAAAAATATGAGGATTAAGTGTCTTGATTTAAAAATAGGAAACCAAAATCACGGATTTAAAATTATAGGGGATCAAAATTATAGTTCAGCCTAATTTTTAAGTTGGTATATAGAACTGGATTTTAGAATTATAATTATATTTTAGACACCATTTATATTTTGATATCTCTAATTAAGAGAAATTAATCATGAGTTGAAATTATGTTGGGTTTGTGTTATAAAAAAAAAATAGTTAAGAAATACTAGTAGTGACAATGTGGTAATAAAAGTGACGATAACAATGATTAATAATAATAGCGATGAAGAAAATAAATATTATATAATTTTAAGTTCCAATTTTATCCTGAAAATCGAGCACCTTACATGTACTAAATTTTAAGTCCTAAGATTTTATTTTGAAGAAGAAATAAGAGATTTAATTATTATTTTTTTATCCTTTTTATTCATATGCTAAATTTAACTTGACAAACAGAACGTTAAAATAGATTACAACATCTTTTATCAAAAGTAATTTATTTTTAGTTTTTTTAAATTAATAAATAGGTAACACAATACGTTTATGGTTTTTTTCCCCTCTCAATAAGAATATCAAATAGATCCAAAATCAGCATTAACAGCAATAAATAAAAGAAAAGAAAAGCAACATAAACAAGCATCAAATCAGCTAAAGTTAACTAGAAATAATGAGGCAACAAGTAGGAGAGTAACGCAAGACAATTAAAAATATAAACGGGCAGAATTCAACGTTAATGTGTCAAAACCTTACATGAAAGTAGTTAAAGTTAGTGTTAAACAATACTAACATTTTTGACAAGATATCTGAAAATAAATAAAATCTAATGCGAGCTGTGGCAATACTATTGGAATACTTATGGATATTAAAAAAAAATCATAAAATTGGAACACTTATGGATTGTGGACCATAGCAAGCAAAGCAAAATTCAACAAGTTTAATAACCACTGCTCGCTTCCTCGGTACAATTAATAGCTCTAACAACCTATGGTTTTGGAACAACGCAGTGACTCATATAAGTATGGTCGGATATAGTAAGTTACATTCAACAGAACTAGCTTATAGGTTATTGAAATGTGTATTTTTTTTCCTTACAAATTTCTAACTAATTCAAACATACACTACGAGATGACCCAGAATCATAGACAAAGTGGTGGTATAATCCTTATTTGTTATTCTCTCTTTTTTCTTACCAAAATTTGTTATTCTCTTTATTTATTTTTAATTAAATTTAGAATTAATTGCACTTTTTATATGAAATTAGTGTATTCTTTATTATTTATACATAACAATTGAGTTTGAGAAGGATACATAGACAAACTTTTATTTCATTATTGAATGCAACTACACATCTAAAATTTAAATTCTAGACTATTGATCCATGCTAATTCGTGATATATAAATAACATATTAACTGATGTCATTAGAGTAAAAGTATTTCAAATTATTTTTAAATTTGATCTCACGTCGGACTTGTTTACCATTCATATGGTAAAGAAACTTTCTGCTTATGTTGCATAGTAAGGGGGTTTGACGCCGTCAGTCACCCACCTCTCAACCTTAAACGTCATTTTTGAGGTTGCTTTTAAGATAATACTTATAATAAATTAGTGATTCTTAATAGTTAATTCAGTGAAATCAACTTGTTTAGCAGATAATACAACCATAACAATCATAGTGTGTGTTTTGGTAGAAAGTTGCAAACATACGTTTGGAGAAGCATCACCATTCTTGTTTTTACTTTCAAGTTACTTTTATCCGTTAGATTTGCATAAAATCACATGCACAACTTTTTCAACTTAAATCCAAACACACACATAAATAAAAGAGGTAACATGGGTCATTATTGGTGGGGCATTATTTACTATTATTACAGATATTTTATATTGGGCCAAAGGCCAAAGAGCCCAATGCAGTTGATATCAAGTTATTAATGGCAAGATTATGAGAGATTGGGTCCTAAATAATTATAGAATCAAGAAAGATATGGAAGAATATTTCTGCACTGAATATCCAGAATATTTGTTCATCTTTTGGGAGATCATGATCAAGAATTGACATAGCTTCCTTATTTTTCCACAGGTCAGTAAACATAAATAGTCATTCTCACCAAAGGTGCAAGGTACACACGTACTTTTACTCTCTCTTTTCCATTCTCACAGTGCACATACCCCACGTCCAATTTGTGGTTCGTTTGTGCTGTGATCTTCTTCCTGGAGTTGTTTT
Source organism: Glycine tomentella (assembly GCA_007407185.1). Lineage (NCBI taxonomy): Eukaryota > Viridiplantae > Streptophyta > Magnoliopsida > Fabales > Fabaceae > Glycine > Glycine tomentella. Next base: position 233,161 of record PYAF01001605.1, on the reverse strand, counting down.
AACCTTCATAAACACCTTCAGAGAGAGAGAGAGTTTGATCATACATCGATTTCTAGCATTGTTGTTGGACATCCGTTTTTAAGGAACGGAACATTGGCGCCGTCTGTGGGGAACGATAAATTTCGACTCCCACCATGGTAAACACGAGAAGACACCAGCATGAAGACCCACCCGTGGGTAGGAGGTCGCTCTCCGTCCGGGTGAAAGACGCACTCACGGACACTACGTCATCTCAGGCGCAGAACAATCCGCTTCCCTTACCGGCAGACTCGGGGAATCCACCCCCTGCGCCGGCCGAGGTGGAGCATGAGTCGATGCAGCGCCTCACTAACAATGCGCTGCAGTCTATTTTAACTCGGATCGAGCAACTCGAGTGTCGGCACGCTCTTCAGCGTTAGGAAGACATGGACCTTGTTATTGCACAACTAGATGACCGTTGCGCGAGGTGGAGACATGAGGTGGAACAGCGCCTCGGCCGCACGGAGATCCCCGCACACGACACAAAGGTCGGGGTACCAGAGCAGAACCCTCACTTTGAACCAGGAGAAACATCTCGTCAGCCAGAACTCGGCCCAGAGCAGCGCAATGTGCCCTTTAGGGCCGAGATTCCTTGCTAGGCCGTCGTCAGGAGCATCCCGGCCAGCCAAGCCGGAGGAGGGGCCGAGGTATACAGGAGGAAGTACCGGCGTGGACAGCATAACAATAGCCCGTTTGTGGACGAGATCATTAATGCTCGTTTTATTGAAGATTTCGATGGGTCTTTCCTGTCCAAATACGATGGTAGTCAAGATCCGCAGGTGCACATTGATGAGTTTGACATGCAGATGTGCGTACGGGGGATTGATGAACCAATAATCTCTCGGATCTTTGCTACCACTCTGACCGGTGTTACCCAGACATGGTTTCACACACTCCCACCCCAGTTAATCCGTAACTTTGAGGACTTCGGCAAGAGATTTTTGCTCAACTTTGCAACGAGCAAGAAACAGTCGAAGTCCGAGTTCATCTTGGGGAAGATCCGCCAACATCCGGGGGAGTCATTGCAGAGCTATTTGGACCGATTTAAGGAGGCCGCCTTGCAAGTGCAGGGCCTGGAAGAGAAGGTGCACGTCCACCTGTTGTCGACTGGACTCAGCGGATCATCTCGGCTGGCGAAATCTATCTATAAGGACCCGGTTAAGACTTTGCTGGAATTTAGAATCCGATCAAAGAAGTATCTGGAGTTAGAGCAGATGGAGATTGCTAACAATGCTCCTAAGAGGAAGGGATCTCCGCCTAAACATCGCCCACACCTCGAAAACGTTCCCCCCAACAGGAACCAGGAGGTCGGCCATAGACCGGGACGATATGAGACCAAGTATGACAAGTACACCCCGTTGAACACTTCCCGAGCACAAGTATGGAGGGAAGTAGCTTTGACCGAGATGAAAAAAGTAGATCGACCTTGGCCTGTGTTCAAGAAGGCCGGCCTTGACTATTCTCGCTTTTGCGAGTTTCACAATGGTCCAGGACACACCACTAATCAATGCTGGGACTTGCGGGATGCTATAGAAAAATTCATCCGGGAAGGCAAGTTGAGGCGGTACGTGATTAAAACCCAGGGGCAGCAAGGAAAACGCAAGGGCAATCCTAATGATGATCAGAAGGGCCGAGAGGAGAAGAGGAAGAAGACAGATGACGAAGAATTCCCAGAGCCAGAGTTCGAGTGCAATGTCATTATAGGAGCTATGGGATGAGGAGGTGACACGGCCAATCAACGCCGCAAATACCTCAGGGAAGTCCTGACAGTGAGGGAACATCCCAAGTTCAAAACCACCATTGACAGAGCTGAGCCACCCTTGCTTTATTTTACCAAAGAAGACCTGGCGGATGTGATACCTGGACATGAGGATGGCCTGGTCATAACCGGGACAATAGCCAACTACCGGGTTAAGAAGATATTTGTTGATAACGGCAGTTGCGCCGACATCATATGTTGGGCGGCATTCAAAAGGATGAACCTGGATGAAGAAGATCTAAAGCCGTGTCAAATAGTGCTATCGGGCTTCAATGGCTAGAATACCGCACTCAGAGGCTCCATTGAGTTGCGGCTTACGTTGGGAACAAAAGAAGGTTTCAGGTCGGAAAGAGTTAAGTTCGTGGTAGGGGAGTTTCCTTCCCCGTACAATGTGATTCTCGGAAGGCCCACACTCCATAAGTGGGATATTTTGATGTCCACCAAGCACCAGAAGATGAAGCTGATAGGAAGTAATGGCAAAGTAATCACTATTTACGGAGATCAAAAGGAGTCCCACCAGTGTTATTTCAATGCTGTGAAGGTCAGTGGAGCCGACCCTTCATCAATTCCGATTTGCCAGGAGGGCCGAGAAGAATCCAAGAGAACGGACAGAAAACAGGTGAAGCCCATAAACCTGGTGGAACTCGATGTGCGAGAAAAGGTGGAGGAATGGAGGCCCGAGCCAGTAGATGAGCTTATGGACATTTAGATCGGCCCAGAGGATACCCAAGTCACCAAGATTGGGATGACAGCCGATCCAGTTATACGGGCCGAGTTGACAAAATGTCTCAGAGATAACCAAAATGTTTTTGCCTGGAAAGCTTCAGAAATTCCTGGGATAGATCCCGCATTCTGTTGCCACAAATTGTTTATGTTCCCCGGCGCAAAACCGGTGGCTCAGAAGTAAAGAAATCTCGACCCTGATCGGAAACAAGCATTGGAGAAACATATCCGGGAACTGTTGGATGCTGGATTTATACAAGAAATCCAATACACTACATGGTTGTCCAATGTGGTGATGGTTAAAAAGCCCAGCGGCAAATGACGAGTGTGTGTTGATTATACTGATGTCAATAAAGTTTATCCCAAAGACTCTTATCCAATGCCGAGCATAGACCAGCTGGTGGACAACTCTTCCGGGTTCAAGTTGCTGTCTTTCATGGACGCATATTCTGGGTACAATCAAATTCCAATGTATCCGGGAGATCGGGAGATCAGCAAACGGGGCAGAAGGAGGAGGAGATGTGACCTCGGCAGGAGGGGCGAGATCGGAAGCGGCAGGAGCCGGGACAGTAGAAATTGGAAGAACTATTTCGGCCGAGGTAACGGCCGTCTCCGTGGCCGGCTTGGTCACCTTCCTCCTTTTGAGCTTTTTGAGGAAGGGAGGGACCTCGGAGGCCGGCCTTGGGGCACCAGAGGTTTTCTGGGACCGAGCTCTCAGATCACCAGATTGGCCTTCCATTTCAGCAGCTGCAAAACCGCGCAAATAAGTTAAACAACAGAAATAGAAAAGCAATACAATATACTTTATAAATTAGACTAACAGTCACGAAGAGCCGGTGGGATTTCACATAAACCCTGGCTTTCCCGGAAGGCATCAATCTGGATGACCGAGTAAGCGTCCTCATCTGACAACCCGGTCTTGTCTCGATTGTAGAAAGGAGGTTGGAATTCATGATGGGCACGAGACCAGTAAAGTGGAAATTTCCACTTTACCCCGGGAGATTCCGGCCCTTGAAGGAAAAAAGGTTGGTGGCCGGGTTTGGTGCTGACTTTAAAGTAATTATTTTTGAACCTCTTGAAAGAATCAGCGAAAAGGGGAAAAAGTTTACGCTTAGGACAACTCCTCAAGGAAGTCCATCCTTTTCAGTTAGAAGGCTCTCGGCCAGAACGGCCGGTCTGAGCGGAAAAATAATACATGAAGACGGGAACCGCACACGGGATTCCCAGGTTTACACATAAATCCTCAAAGGATTTTACGAAAGCCCAACCATTTTTGGGTGAAGTTGTGAAGGGGCTAGGGACAGGTGTTTTAAAAGTTTCATCTCGAACTCAGAAAGAGGAAAACGAATACCCAAGTGGGTGACCACATCAGCACAAAAAAAGAAAAAACTGGAATCACCCTGTTCAGCACAAGAACAGATTGGCACGTGAGGGCCGGGATGGCAGATGGAGAATCCTTCTTGATTCCCCACAGGGAGGGCAGCTATGCTCTTCAGACTCATGGATGACGAGGTGTTAAGAACCTCATAGGTAACCCAAGGGAATCTGACTATCAGGTCTGGAGAGGGGTTGTCGGTATGGGAACCGCTCGACTGAGACTCTTTGACGATTTCCATAGAAGTGACTTCCATGATGACCTACGGCAAAATAAAAACGAAAATAATCTGCAAAGGTACCTAGAAAATCGACGACAAGACGTGAAGAGTTAGCCGACACCGAGATAGTTTCAGGTAGCTTCTCGGTTCTGGGCCGGAGCAGTGGTGGAATGACGACTACAGGGTTGTGCCGGCACGCATCTAGCACGTCATCGGCATCCTTGTCAAAACCCGAGCTGGCTAGATACATGAACCTATCCATGCATCTCGTGCACGGTTCAAACCGGGTCTCAGAACGAGGTTTTAAGGGACGTGGCTTGGAAGGAAGAGCGGGAGGGGTCACAGGGCGACCCCTAGATTCCCTATTGGACCCTATACCAGAACCCTCTATAGCTTTAGAAGAAGAACCTGTTGCAGCTTTTGAGGGAGGAGGTTTTCTAGCTAAAGGATTTTTTGAAGATTTAGAACCACCAGTAGGGGTTCGAAGGAGGCGTTTGGTTTTATCCTCTTCAGTGAGGGGTTTACCAAAGAACCAAAAGGCAGAATAAGGGTGATTCTCTCGACAATACGAGCCTCTTCCTCAGGAGTGAGTTTCATTACTACAAGATTATGACAAGCTTCGAACAATCAAGAAAGGAAGAATAAGGGATGAAGATGAACAGGAACAAAAAAAGCGGGCAAAAACCCAGAAAGAGAGATCTAAGGGGAAAGAGAACCACCGAAATAAAACAAAAAGAACAATGAGGAGAAAAAGAAATGCAAAATCACGAAATAAAGGAAAGAGGAAGTACCTGGATTGAGGAGTTTTTGAAGAAGAAAGAATGAAGCACCAAATGCGAGGGCAAAGAGCATAATGCTAGAGCAAAGGCAAGCAACAAGAGGGAAATAAACTAAAAGTTTTGAGGCAGTGGGAGAAAATGACAAGGTATGGTCTATAAGAGTGGAAAGTAACCGCCGAAACCCACGAAATTAAAAAATGGTAACCGTCGAAATTTGAATTAAAAATAATGGGTAACTGACAAATGTGCTTAATTATTGGGGCAATTGTGACCAGTTAACCAAGAGACAGGGGCAAAACAGACAATGGCAAGGGATAGTCATGATTAGAACGTGCAAAGAAATGGCAGAGCATTAAATGCCAGAGAGGCGCGTCGTTTCATATGTCCAAACGACTGCAAGAATACTTCATTACATTGGAATTTGGGATCAAGAAAAAGAGGTCGGCTTAGCGGAGAAAAACACTTCATTATCTCGGCTGAGGTCAGAAAAAGAGGTCGGCTCTTGGGGAAACAAGCAATCGTAGTATCCGAGCTCCGCAGAAGCAAATCTAGAAAAAACATCTCGGAAGTTCAATAAACGAGGCCGACATATCCGAGAAAATTATCTCGGTCATAAGTTTAAAGCTCAATATAGTCACCTCGGTCACTCAGATTACTCAATAACCGAGATGAGGGACAACTGTTACGGATATTTTATATTGAGTCAAAGGCCAAAGAGCCCAATGCAGTTGGTATTAAGTTATTAATGGCAAGATTAGGAGAGATTGGGTCCTAAATAATTATAGAATCAAGAAAGATATGGAAGAATATTTCTGCACTGAATATCTAGAATATTTGTTCATCTTTTGGGAGATCATGATCAAGAATTGGCATAGTTTCCTTATTTTTCCACAGGTCAGTAAGCATAAATAGTCATTCTCACCAAAGGTGCAAGGTACACACGTATTTTTACTCTCTCTTTTCCATTCTCACAGTGCACACACCCCACGTCCAATTTGTAGTTCGTTTGTGCTGTGATCTTCTTCTTGGAGTTGTTTTAACCTTCATAAACACCTTCAGAGAGAGAGAATTTGATCATACATCGATTTCTAGCATTATTGTTGGACATCCGTTTTTAAGGAACGGAACAACTATAAATAAAAAGAATGAATGGTTGAAAGCCTACATAGATTAGGCAAAAAACATTGCATGTTTTCTTCAAGAGATGGAGAAGCACGCACACATAGTATGACCCACATGGAAAGAACTCTATGTTTCCGAGAAACTTCCTTTATTTTTCAACAAAAAGAAAATACATAAAGTTGATGAAGTCACAGGAAAAAAGTGAATCTAATATTCATCTGTGAGATTTGCAGATGTCACATTGCTTTGTGGTTGCCATTGTGAATGGGTGTGTGTGTCACTCCCCACCCAAATTAGTTTTTGCCAACTGAGCTTTGATCAATGGTCATTCAAAACTCCCCACATCACCAACCATCAAGAAGATTGCAGCCATTTAAGAGTCTCAAAAGCTAGATGGTCACCACGACCACCAATGATTTGAGTAATATATTATTAGATTACTAGGTGCACCTCACGTTTTGCATAAAAAAAACTTATTTTGGAGGGATCACTTGTACGTCTAGTTGTCAAATTATAGCAGCCTAATGAAGACCAAACATATGCTTCCAAGTTCCTAGGACTATAGTAACTACACCCAATACATTATCCAGCACGGTGTTGAATTTTTTGTATTATTGATTTACTTAGAAGGCCCCCATCCATGACTATAAACGCTTACCTCATTAGAATGATTAGATAAGGAATCACGGACAGTTAGAATGTCAATTCACATTATAACTCATATATGTTAATCGAGAGTATTTTTTTTTTTTTTTTGTCAAAAATATGCGACTAAGATAAAATTTGAGAACAAAAATGTGGGAACAAAGCATATCCTTGCCGATCAATACTCGTATCCATTAACTTAATTAAAAGTATCCTAGTTCTTTTCGAGCTTAAGATTTCACGGTTGGCCATTTATCAACAACTTTTTCTTTTACAAGTATATGTAATGGATAATGGTTAATTTGTTTTTCTGATGTCTGTTTTCCAAAATCAAAGAAAACTACAAAGCAGTTGAGAGAATTCCATAATTGCAGGGATTTCTCCTGCATTAACCATTGTCTAATCAAGAAGGCCCTGCCAAAGGAAAGAAATAATAGTATATTAATCCAACGCTGAAGCTTTTCCTGGCTCTGGAAAGCCAAATTTAATTTTAAAATACTTTATATTCGCAAACCACATGGTTTTGTTGCCTTTTATATTTACAAACTAAATGATTGCCACACTGTCATGCTGCACCGTAGTATAATTTTTATGACATACTATTATTCATAATTTTGTCCTTCACAAAAAGATCGTCCCAAATTTTGTTGCAACTAAACATTAATTGGGTCCCAAATATAGAACTTACACTTTAAACCAGTTCAAATCAAACCATGAAATCAATAGATACAGACCAACTAAACTCTTGTTTATAATCACTTTAACAAATATAGAACCCATTTGGCACATCTTTTACTGATAATTAGTGTATCACTTGTTTAGCCAGCCACTCCCCTCTATGCAAAGACATTTACCAGACAACCCGATTACATGTTTTTTTTTTTTTTTCTTGCAAATTTTCCACCTAAGAATTTACCTTTCCTTTGTTTCTCCCTTGGGTTGAAATATGATTGGTTCAAGTTGCAACCAGTACCACGAGAACTTCACATGGGTTGTCCAATGATAACCGAAGCATGTTGGAGTGACGATAGGGGATGCAGACATCGTGATACCATTCCAATTTCTCTTGTTTCTCATTGGTTCGGATGATTAGTCAAACACTGAATTTGTGTTTGTTGGGCAACCGACCCTTGGGTATTTTGGAACATGCAACTACTTTCACGCCAACAACACTGAATAATTTAATGCTAAAATATGTAATCACATAAGATACAAAAAAAGAGTGAGAACATATGGGCCGCAAGCATAGGGTAACAGCCCCACACGCTGCTAACTTGTAAATTTGCTTTCAAATACATGCAGAGCTAGAAAGAATGAGACAAAGGAGCAGATTTAAAGATTCTGTTTCACAATGAAAAAAAACCCAATGTAACCTAACCAATTTTTCAGTTGCCCATGTTGCTCTCTGGAGCCCTTCTGCTTTTGCTTGTCTCCAACTCCCAATTGGTGTCTTAAGATGGTTTTGGAAACAACGAAACAAATTTCATACAATAGGTTATTGTCCTTTTGTTTTTTTTTATCTCCTTTTTGGGAGCGGGGAAGGTGAGAATTGTATTATACAACTAAATCCTATTCATTCGTGATTCGTGACTCGTGAGTAAGAAGAAACGAATGACTCAATGAATTTCACAATCTAATGTAATGAAATTAATTAATTGAAATATGTATTTTTTTTTTTTATAATAGAGGCAAAGGAAGTAATTTAGAAGGCATAAATGTCTTGACGAAGATAAAACACAACACGTTATAAAAAATTATACCGCGCGCGGCGATATATGCGGGAAAAAACAGCAAGTTACAAGCGATGCCATCCACCTTAGGATCCAACCAAAATTTCCCCCAATGAATACATACAGTTCTCTCTTTATCTTCAAAGTTAACACCATGCAATTGTTCTCTTCTCTGACTACACATTAAAAAAAAAATTAAGCTTTAAAGTTTAAATAAAAGGTAAAAAAAGAAAAACTCTGATAATTGGAATTAAAACTGAAAAAAACTAGTATGGTTTTTTCCTTCAAGAACTACTACTTGTATTTACATGTCAGCAATGACAATACAAGAACAATTTGCAGAGAAATGATGGGTGGAAGTACAAATATGGAGAACTCAGAAGAAGATTATCCTATCCTAAAATATGAACAAAATCCTCTTCACCATTCACAAGACACTACACTACATACAACCTGTGTCCAATAATCTCTCTCATCAAAGAGAGCAACTACTGCACTGCAAAAACTACTGCAGCCTTTGTGGTGGACCCACCCTCTGCTTCTAAATTCTAATATACTATATTACTACTAGTTGTTGTTGTTGTAAAAAGAAAATAAAAGAAGCATAATCGGAGAATATTCACAGAAAAACCAAAATCAACAAGAGTAGGCCAAACGTTGGGCCACACGGCCCCTAAGAATTCCGTTATACAAAGCTACCCTGTTAGCAGGCATTACTCCTCCGATCTTCGCTTCTTCTTCTTCTTCCTCTTCTTCTCTGTTGTTGTTGTTTTTATAACTCTTCTGAACCTTCGATCGCGAACTTCGCTTCCTGAACTCTTCTCCGTCTCTGCACGACTCCACCACGTCCTCCGCAAAGTGCACTCTTTTCTTCTTCTTCTTCTTGCTCTTCTTCCCAGCTGCACAAGATTCCCGCAACACAATTGTGTCAGCAAAAGAAACAGTTTTTTTTTTTTTTTGTGAATGTGTGTGCGTGAAGAAACAGGGAAAGGCGGGACCCACCGTTGGATATGCAAGATCGCAGAACCGGAGAAGGAGAAGGAGGGATTCGGTGGTGAACGGAGAATTGGGGTGGTGGGAAAGACTTCTGCAGTCGGAGGGCGAGGAGGATCACCGTGCCGGAGACGGCCATGGCGGTCGCAAACGCCACCCCTTGCGCGCTTATCATTGAACACATGGCGGTGATTTCGATGATGAAAGAAAGAAAAAGAAAGAGAGGTTTTCGGTTTTGACACAAGTGGAGAGTGAGGAGTTTTCTCTTTGCGAATGAGGAATTTTATATAATAATGGGTCAAGTATGAGCAGCAGCAGCTGCCAGCAATAAAAAAAATACAAGTTTTTTTATTAGAATATTGGTTAAAAAATATAAATATTTTTTATTAAAATATATAAAATTATATTGTTGATGATTTATATATATATATATATATTTTCTTTTTCTTTTTTTAATTAATACCTTAAGAATACTCGTCAGTTATGCATATATTGTTATTATATTAGAAATAGAATTGAAATGGAACATTTATTTATTTATATTAATTAAATAAACAAAGCAAAAAGCGAAAGCAAGTAGGACTTCTTTAACGAATGGCATATATGCAGCTGTTATATTTTTACCGTGACTTATAGATTGAGGTTGAGAAGTTATTTTAATATAACTATAACTAAGAGAATGTTTATGAATTATGATCTATTTTATAATGTTTGAATGAATGTTGAATCTTTATATATATAAAAGTATATATAAAAGGAAGTAGGTGCGATAGTTGTAAAAATATATTTTTTGAGTAAATGAAAGAAAAAATAAGGTTTTAATTGGTCATAGATGATAAAAGGAATAAGAATTTAAGATACAAAATAATAATTGATAAAAAAAAATGAATGACCATATTAAATAATAGACCGTTAAAATTATCAACTTGTATTTCATTTTAATGCCTATAAAATTAATAAACTTTGAAACAATCTGTATTATTTTAAAAAAAATGTCCATATCAATTTTTCTGGTGAGTTTTTTTCTTTTGATTGATAATAATCTTTATGAATACTTAAATTATAACCACTCAACTTTTCTATTAATTTCGCTTCATCAAACATATATTTTTTCTTTTTGTAAAATACGGACTCAGAATAAATTTTAATATAATAACCTAGGCTTTTTATAAAATGGAGTAAAAGAAATAAAAATTTAAATTTATAAAATTATGTCGGAAAAGCCTTAGTGACGGATTTAGCGACAGAATTAGCGACGAATTTAGCGACGGAGTCTGGTGTCAGGAGCGCCAGAGTGGCACCAGGAGCGCCACAGATGCTGGAAATTGGCGCCAAGAGCGCCAAAGTGGCGCCAAGGGCGCGGCATGTCGGTCAGGACCAGTATAAAAGGCCATTCACGCGATTTTTCTGAGGAAAACACTGTTTTCCTTCTTCCTCTGGCCCAGGCAGCCATTGATGGGCATGGGAAGCTCCCTAACTTCATCATACCTCACCTAAACACCTCCTAATCACCAATAAACATGATTGGAACCTTGTGAGAACTAAATTTCAGCCAAGTTTTGAGAGAAAACCCCATTCCCTGAGGAACCTTAGAGAGCCGAGTTCCGAAAGGAGAAGAAGGCGTTTCTTGGATGCCAGAGTTGGGAGAAGGGATTCTCCGGCCTTCCTCAACAGTTTTGAGGTAAGAAACTAAGCTTTCACCGGTTAATTTTGTGAATTGGGTACTGGGGTAAATAGTAACCCAATTGTGATAGGGCTGGAATTAGGCTTAGGTTCTTTAGAAAAGTATAATCAGGAGGTTGATCTGAGGAATATGAGATATTGAAATTGGATTTCTGATGAAGTTGGATTGTGACCCTGAGAGTGGTATGTGTAGGAAGAAGAGTGGGTGGATAAGGAGTTTTGAGATAGAAAGGAACCCAAGTGCCTTAATAAGAATCGTTCATGAGGCCAAATAAACGGTGAATATGCATTGATATGTTGGATTTGGCCATGATGAATAACTGGTGAGTTAGGCACAAATAGACCATTGGATTGACTGATACAGAGTCTTACTAAGACTCTAAGGCCATGGTCAGGCTGAGAATGATCCTGTTAAGGATCTGTGAGGGGGCCTATGCAGTGATTAGACTGATAACCCTAAGTTAGTTGATTGAGAGATGGTGGAAAGGAATCATGTTTCCTTTCATTTCAACGGTTGAGTACCGTTGTTAGATACCTGGTATAGTGTTTCTGATGTTGACTGTGCTGTATGATTTTGACAGAGGACAAGACATGAAGATGGCAGCAATATGGACACCATCTGAGGATTGGTGATAAAGCATGGTCATACGAGGTAAGTTCAGTGTTCCTTGGAGTGATTTCCCTACTTGGGGTCACTATTTGATTGTATTATGTGCTTGGGATAGAATGAACACTATGTTTTAATCTAATTAATGATAGTGTCTATGATGAATGGAAATCCTAACGCTGTGATGGTGTTAGGTATGATATTGTTGTGTTTGATAGGTGTTTAAGCCATGTATATGATAACTAGTGTAGTTAAACATTAGGATAGAGGATTGAGCTGTATTGGGTATAAGAGACATACCCTGATGTTCTAGTGATGAGATGAACATTGTATGAGTGTTCGGTGCTTGCTGATAAGCTAACACTGCGAGGGTGTTATACTGTATATTGATGATTGTTCCGTATGACATGTCAGGCACCTTGATGTTGAATGATGATGACTATGATAGTGAAACACCATGCTGGTGTTGCGATGTGTATTGAGGTAATGTCGTTATGGCATGTTGGTCTTGATGTTAGATTGACACTGTGAGAGTGTCATGTCTTGTATTGTTTATGAGAATTAGGTGTGCATTCTCTGGCCAGAGAATAGTGGACTATGGACCCCTTGGGAATGTGCCCTTAAGTGGATGATCTTCCTTGGGATAATCCATAGGCGTCCATGTAATTCCTGAATAGATGTGCCTTTAA
>PYAF01001605.1:190003-218428 GCA_007407185.1 Glycine tomentella | reverse complement strand
AATATTGATAATTTTGATATTAAATAATAACATCAAATATTATGTAATTACTTATACATGTTTTTTAAAAATATCAAACAAAAAAGAGAAAAAACATTAAGTTTAAAAAAAGCATCCTTGGTTGATTTAAAGAAACATATTAGGTTCTTTTTTATATTTTGTTCATAATGAATTTTCCTTTTTATAAAACAAAAATCTAGCATATAATTATAATTAAAAGAAAGCTAGGTTTATAATAATTATTTTTCTTAAATGATTGTCAAAGAATATTGACTTACATAATTAGCATAACGCTTATAATAAATACACGAGTTCAATTTTAAGAATCATTCATTGAAAAGGATATTCATATTAGGATGTGTTTATTAAGGAGATGTAACTTAGTTAGTTGAATATAGTGCTGAATGTGGTAAGTTTTCTGATTTATGTCTTCAGCTCCTATGAAAAAAAATATATATATATTAGGATGTGTTTTGCAACAAAATGATGTCATGCACAGCAGCTGACGGCAATACCATTATACCAAAAGGTTAGTGAAGGAGATTCGGTGGCGCGTCCACTGTACACTTCAGTTAGAAATGGATAAGTTACATTCTAAATTCTAATTATTGAATGTTAGAATATAACGCCACTGAAGATTCGGTTCACAATGCATAACTTGTCTCAGTTTGATTATTTAAGACATTAGTTCAACATCTAATTTTAATTTATTTTTTTTTGGTGCATTGAACTTTAATTTAATTAGATATTGCTGCATTTTATTTTTATAGCGTTAACTATTTAATATATTGTAAACTATAATATTATTTAAATTGATATTGCTCAGATTATTATAAAATTTAAAATTATAATTTATTTGAGAATATTAATTTACATGTTCCTTTTCATTGAGATGATTATTTTGATTTCTTAAATTAATATGATATATATATATATATATAAAGTTATTAAACAAATTAAATTTACCCACTGTAACTTTGAGTATCTTCAGTACAGGTGCATACATGAAATTATTTATACGATTATTGTTGCTTAATCAAATTTATACAAAAAAAAAATACTTTTTTGAGTATTGTAGAATTCACAAAATTATATTAAATACTCATTTTAACAATCTTAATATTTGAGTAAATTTTATGTAAAATATTTAAATTTATATAAAATTGTAAGACTCACAGAGTTAAAATAAACAATGTATTTAAGTAATCAATCATCATAGATGGTCTCATAAAATACCATATGATTTTGAGATCGATTTTCACCTTTAACCCCCACAACTCTTGAAGACTTGCGTAGCAAAGGAATAACCTGCATGTTTATAATTTCAACAACAGAAATATAAAGCCAAAATGAGCGTTGATGTCCCAAATAAAATAATGTCAGCGTCACTACCAGCAATGTCATTATCCCATGAAGAAAAGAAACAATGAGTAAAGAAGAAGAAAGAGAAATTAATGGGAGGAAAAGCACCATGTATATTATAAACAGGTGGAGAGTGTGGAAGAGGCATGCGACTTCTGGAATTAGTAGAATCTCGTTGAATAAACGGAGCTTTTGTCATCCATGACGCGTTTGTCATGCCGGAGTTTAATGGTTATAAATTCCCTTAAGCAAAGTCTAATCTCATTGGGCCCATAATTTGTTTTTTCTCAAATGATATTTAATGGTTTATGACATTTTTAAATAAACAAAATTTTATATATACTATTATATATACTGTTAATTCTTAAATCAAAATCAAAATGTCATTTTAATAGTTCTGATCAATGTCAATCATCAAGATAAAGACAACAATTATTAAGATAAAATACTAAGTTTAACTGAAAAATAATATCAATAATATTTATAATATTATATTTCGTTGCTTTGCTTTTCAAATTAACTCAAGAATGCCCTTAGATCTCACCTCGAATAGATGTGTATCAGTCCAAGACTTGACCTCGTGAAAAGTTGAGCACATATATTTCACAACACTTGTTGACAAAAAAATTGGACAAAATACAGTTAGTAAAAAAGATGGAAAAATAAAAGTATTACGGAGGGGGAAAAATCACGTATATGATATCCCGTATTATTTAGCTTTACTTGTCTGCATCAATGCGTCGTGTCATTATATAAGTTGGTTCAAAATTTTCTCCTATGTAGGACCTTAAAAAAAAGCTAATGTGCACAGTCCTAACTTACGGATTTTGTTAGCTATTGAATTTGAGTATAATTTGTAACTTGCAGATTTGGAAACATTAGTAACCAATTAACCATGTACAACTCAATGTTGTTCCCCACCAATAAAGAGCATAAGCAATCATTTTTCTAAAATATCATATGACTATTCTCAAAAGCTGAACCTATATATATATATATATATATATATATATATATATATATATATAATACATGGTGTTAATATTTTGTGCCTTCTTTATTTAAGAAGACCTTCTAGAAAGTCTTCTTATTCTTCCAAACAATCAATAGAATCCATTTATCTGTGACTACTCTCAAAAGCTTGGCTCGATTTAAAAACAAGCTCTTTCATATTTTCAATTTTTTTTTTCAAATGTATTTGACTCGATTTCTTCTTCAAAGGAGGATGAAAGCTAAAAAAAAAATTTGACCAAACACTTAATATCATATGCCAGCTCATTTGAAAGGTCTTTAAGATATTCATTTAGAAAGGTTTAGCATTGTCCAAATTTCACCTAAGAGAACATTTTAACCAAACTTTAGAACGAGACACAATGTGCTATTACCTGCTAAAATCTTCAATTTTTTTTATTTATTTTTTAAATAGCTCTATTTCTGCTCATGAACTATCCTTAATATTTGCATTTTGCAATGAACGTTTCTTGTGCTAGGTATCGGGCACTCAGTAATTCAGATTCAAAACATGATAATTTGATGAGATTATAAAAATAAAAAAATCAATGTAATAAATCAAAGTGATAAACAATAATTAGATGTGTCAGGACTAATATCCTTGGCAACCTGGAGCAGGTATTCTACGTTAATATCATCAGGGTAGTGTTGTAAAAGTTTTAAATTGTTCACAAAATCACCACTTAGCAGTTTGCTTTTCACGCAAAGTAGCATTGCGCAACAGATCCGAAGAAGCATATCCTGCAAAAAACAGATTTTAGCCATGTAACATATTATTAATCAAAATGACAAAGTAAAACCACGATAATTTTGTAAGCTAAGTATTAATTTTATCCTGAAAGTTTGCCGAGGAGTTTGATTGAGAGAGAGATACCTGAACACCAAAAGGGTTACTCAGAAGTGTATCCCATATTCTCAAGATAGACTCAAATTTGAACTCTTGCGTGAGTAGGAGTGTAATCCATCGGAATGCATAGAATTGTGGTTTAACCTGTTCACGAGGTTCAGCGGCATCAATTCAAATAGAGTGGAACTGTACAAGATGTTGAAGTAAAAAAGTTTAAAGGTTCTACCTTTGTTCTCAATTCAAGATGACGCCATAATTGTTCATCATATACTTTTAACAAATCTGACAAGCGAGAAAGTGTAGCAAGGATGCCACTTGAACTATTATCCAATTGTTGGCAGAAATGATCCACCGAGTCACCCAAGATTCGAACAAAACAAGAAAAACTATCTGCTTCTACATTTGCCTAATAGAAACAAGACAAAGCACAAGTAACAAAGGATAAAATTACGGTCTTTATGTTCAATAATATTTATTTATGCAGACAATTTTCAAGAACAAAAATGTGATGGATGATACGAGAGGAAGACAATTGTCATACAGCAACATATAATTTTAAAATGGCCAAGTCTAATAACCCATCTGGTTCGTTATATAATTTATGGTTGTTCAGCGTAATAGACATTGGTCAACATAACGGAAGTTGAATCATGCTTGATTTGTGCTGGTTCAATTCTAAAACATAAAGAAATTAAACATCTAAACTGTCTAGAAGTAAGATTTTCAGGCTTCTGCACTGGATGATGAAAACAGAAGAGGCGTTAGTGGCATCATAAGCAATATTGAATGTTAAGATTTATACACTAAAATTTAAATTTCCAAAACACAATTGAGCCTCCTCCAACAATTAATTTTGGTTTACTGCCGAAATCATGTGAATGTTCTACGTCATCATATATACCATGCATTTAACCTAGCCAAAGAAAAACAATGGGAACTGCCGCAAATCACATAATAAATTATGCAAGGAAAATGCTTACAGCATTTTGCTTGTCGGGGTCAGTACTAAATACATAGTATATTGGTGCCAAGACTTCGTTCATGCCTTGCACATAACGAATCTCAGGATTTAACTTTGCAAAAAGGAGAAGGACATTCTTCATCGCTTCCTATAGTCAAAGTATCAACAAACACTTCAATAAGAGTCGAACCCCCTAAAGTTTATCACTCAACACTGAAAAGTGGAAACAAAATTGAGAATTGTTTGATAAGTAGCTCAGCTAAAAACCCAAACTTACAACAAAATAACAGAAAACCTTTAGAGATTTTTGGTGGTGCAGTTAGTTACCCTATTTTTGCAACTAATTGATGACTCCCCTGAGAAGAACGGCAAATCTGGATGTGTACGCTGCAGATCTCGATCTATCTGTTCTACGATCTCTGTATACTAGAAGATGGACAGAAAGCGATAAGTATAAACTTCATTATCCAAACGAATTCAGTCAAAAGTAACTTCATAATGGAGGAGAAACTTACCTGAAAATATTGACTCCAAAGACTAGCCTTACCAAGGCTCAAAGGGTGATCTTCGTGAGAAATTTCATGTCGCCTAAGGGGGCCATCAACATCATTGTCCTCATGCCGCCTAGTTGAACTTAATTCCTCACATTCCTTCCAAATATGTTTTGACTGTCTTAGATTCAATAATATGATCAGTGAAAACTGGAAAGCAAGAGCTACAACACGAAGCACACCATATATAGCCAGGTAAATGTTTGATATAAATATAACTGCTTATGTTAAAAAGTAAAAAACAGAAGTATATTACCGGATTGCAGAGAAGATCCTCTTTCAGATTAGCATACTTTTGCCTATTCTCTTTTAGTTTCTTGTCCCACAAGTCATGAGATGAAGGTAAGTAACCCAAGAGTAGCTGGTTGTGGAAATCATAGTAGGACAATCAGATGCTTGTATGAAGACATAACTACAATCAAAGGATTTTATAATTTTGCAAATGGAACATAAATCTAATATCTTCATTACTAGAAGGTGGCATGGAAGTTATAAACATAGGATATATTATATTCAATGATTCATCACTATTAATGTAAGTTTTCTAAGCATTAAGATGTACTTTCTAATACCAACATAGTGTGACATAGTTGACAGATAACCGTGTTTCTTAAACATGTGGTCAAAGGTTCATCTGTTAGAAGATATCAACTCCTTAAAGGGATCTTAGTTGTGAACGATTAGTTTTTGACTTTTTAGTGTTCACCCCAAAAAAGTTACAGTCTAATTCTCATGTTAACAACTTAACATGATGGAGTGAATAATTACCTTCCAAGCCGTTGCACGCAAACCTCCTCCATCAGGAATACCAGTGTTGGCAATTCTTTGCAACTTTTCCAAATTTATCTCCGTTTGAGAAAGCTGGATAACAAAAAGGGTTAATGAATATGAAGGAACAGTCAAGAGAACGAATTGAAGGAAATCAAAACAAAACTATTTCCATTTTTATTCTCCAATCACGACCAACCTCGTATTCCAGATCTGATCTTTTGTCTTCCTCTGAAACGGATTTCAACACCGAAACCTGAGTGACAGAATCTCTGTTCGGTCTCTGCCGAATTTTTCGCTCCTTGTCATCATCATCATCATCACTCTCCATGTGAAATCCTAACTCGCCAGGCTGAACTGGCTCGAGCTCCTCGCCGGACTCAAGTTTGAACTCAGAGCCTTCGATTTCATGGCCTTTGTCATCTAATCCCGAGACCAAACTGCCGAGACGGTCGGGAAAGACCCTCCGAACCTTGTCCGGAGCTGGAAGCTTGAGCTTGCCTTTGAGCATAGCGGCTGAGTTATGACCGAGTTTAAAGAGGAATCAACGGAGTTGAAACGGTAGGAAGTGTAACGTGGAAGGATCAGAGAGTAAGAGTTGTTTCAGCTTCTGCTTCTCCATGATTCGGATATCAAACTCAGAAGAAGAATGGTAGTTAACGTTTGAATGACAGTTAGGCGCCACAGCTTTTATTTTCAGACCTGTGAAATGGGCCTAGTGAGAAATGTTCGGCCCAATTAGACTGGGCCCTTTTGGGCTTTGGAACGAGTTTGCATAATCCTGCTGTTCCGGGTTTCAACAAGGGTAATCTATGGGAAAAACTTTATTACTCATTAAAAGACTAATACACCATTTCAATATAGTGCATTTTCAAAAATACTCTCGTTTCATTACAAACTTCAAACATATAGATTTGCGAATCCGTAAGATTCTTACATATTCGTCAATCCGTAAGAATTTTTTTTTGAGTGAATCCGTATAGACATACGGATTGACCCAATCCGTACAAATAATTTAAAATAGTCACACATGAAGGTTTTGAACTTGCGACCTTCACGTTATTAATACGACGCTCCAATCAACTGAGCTAATAAGTCAATTATGCTAAAAATCAATTAATGTTGATACATATAATATTAAATTTTTAATGTATATTTAATACACGTATAAGTTTCCATAATAAATTTTGTAACAATTAATTTTGATATAATAATTAAAGTATTTTTTACATATAAAAATCATAGTTTTAAATAAAAACCATGAGTTTAATAAAAATTTACATGTCTAATAAAAATTATATTTCTATTTACAAGTTAAATTAAAAATTATATGTGTATTTACAGTTTATTAAACCTGTAAATTTTTATTAAACTTATGATTTTTATTTAAATCTCTGATTTTTATATGTAAAAAATACTTTAATTATTAGATCAAAATTAATTGTTACAAAATTTATTATGTAAATTTATACGTGTATTAAATATACATTAAAAAATTTAATGTTATATGTATCAACATTAATTGGTTTTTAACATAATTGACTTATTAGCTTAGTTGGTTGAAGTGTCGTGTTAATAACGTGAAGGTTGCAGGTTTGAAACTTGCATGCGCCATTATTTGAAAAAATATATTTTAATTTTTTTAAAAAAACTTACTTACGGATTGGGCAATCCGTATGGACTATATTCTTACGGATTCACAAATCCGTGCTTGTATAACTCAAGGGTACTTTGGACATTTAAAAAAATTGGAATGAAATATTAGTCTTTTGCTAGGTGTATAAAATTTTTCCCTTAATATCTAATTATCAGTACCCCTCTTTTGTAGTCATCCTTACAAATAAAAATTATTTTGTTATTTTTCATATAGTCAACATGTAATTAATATTTTAAAAAATGTACATTATATATTAAATATGATTTATTTAGTCAGTATCAAATAGTGTTAAAATTTTATAAAAGCTTGTAAAAGCTAGACTTAAACACCATACAATAAATCAATATGTGAATATATTTTTCTCTCTTTTGTTTGTACATGATTATACGACTCACTATTTATAATTTAAAATTCTAATTCGAACATGCTTACTACTACTTCTAAACAAATAGATAGTTCATTGAATTATGGATTAACATGCGGAGTCAATTTATCTTGATAAAGGATTGAATATAAGACTAAACGAAGAGCACAAGTTTTTTTTTTTTTTTTTTTTTTTTTTTTTTTTTTACAGCACAGTCAATACAGATTTGTGACATATGCATTATGAAATGCAATTCGAAAATTTTGGTTAAAAAGAATAACACCAATATTTTATAATACAAGAACAAGGTTTTATCTTATAATTTAGTAAATATTTCAGTAAAACTTCCTATGCCCAATTTGAGGGATGTAAGTTTTGGGGTTCTCTATTTTTATAATCCCCTTTCGCCTTTTCTTTCATTTGCATTCCTTTTCTTAGCGCATCCAAGTATCCAACTAATGCATTTATTAAAGTACTACTTTAATTATACCTTTCAGAGGAAAAAGAAAAAGTGACAACATGGTAGTATGAAAGTAATATATGTTTTTGCTTTTATTTAGCGTATAAGCAATTGATTAACGCGTGAAGAAAGGTCGCAGGTGTGGCCCTCATACATTCATATAAACTTAACGATAGCAAGCCTTTAAATATCCGTATCCCATGCACTGTACAAAAGGATGGAATTGAATCTTATCATGGCATGCATTACAACACTTCATGGGCCAAAGGGATCATTGGCACCATTTTCACTTGAAATCGTCACTCCACACTCTCTTGGAAACTCCTTATCAGTTGGACAGATTCATTCAAGAAATCCCACAGAATATATTTTCTCTTCTCAACAAAAAACGTAAGGTCTTATTTTCACATTAAAAAAAAACTCTTTTAGAAACAATTATTTGACACTTTTTACAACAATTTTTAATCATCTTTAAATTTACCATGGAGAAAAATTAACATTTTTCATAACGATTTTTAAACTATATTAAAATATTAATTTCTACATCAATTTTTTAATAAATTATCTTAAAATCATAGACTTTTTATTTAAATAATATTTAAAAAGTTAGAATTTAACAACAATTTTTATAAAAACATCTTCAAAAATAGATATTGTAAGACAATTTTTCTAAAAACCTTCTTAAAAAAATACTTTTTTTTTTATAGATTTTGTGAAATATATCTTGTGTATAAAATATACTTTAATTTTAATTTTAATTTAGTTATTTAGTTATATATAACGTTAAAACTGATATCTGCAAATTGTGTAGAGTCTCTCCCAATAATATTATTGAGTTTGGATGGAATTCAAATAATTAAAGACATAAAAAATGAGTATAAACTAAATTATCTTAAAAATAGAGATTTAGATAAACCCAATCAAACATGTGATAATTAAGAATATAGATAATTTTGTCTTGAATACTCTTTTCAACTTTCCCCCCACCTACCACACGTACCCAAACTCTTTGATATGTCAATTTCAAAACCTGTCTGGCTCATGTACTGTAGTATTATTCATGATGGCACCTGTGGATGATTAGAAGCTAATTAAAGGAAAAGAAAAACACCAATCTTGATACGAATCTTTGCAAATTGATCATTATCCATAAGTTTTGGATTCACGGGAGACACAATCATTTCATTCATATTTTGAGAGATTAATTAATCTTCATCTTCATAAATATAATAAAGAGTTAGCTGTTATCATTAAAGCTATCAAAATTGAGAGTCTACGTAGACTCATGACAGTTTCTTAAACTCGTAAGACTCTATTTTAAACAAAAATAATAGTTTGAGAATGAAAATCAATGATAATATCAAAAAGAAAAACCAAATTATGTTTCATTTTCCTTTTCTTTACAAATTACACATGCATGCGATGTTCCAAATTCTGTTTTCATTTATTTGTCATATTCATATAGCTTGAGAATGCAAAGTATTATAAGTCGAGAAAGAAAAATCAAAGGCAGAGATGCATCAACTTGAAAGACAACAACTTTGTATAACAATTTATCAAAATGCATTAGTATCAATCTTTAAAGTTATCATAACATAGACAATAGCAGCAAAGATCGACCAAAAAAGAAAAGACGATAGCAGCATCCAACAATGCAAATGCAAGCTTAAATCTAACGGGATTATATATAGCTTGGAGTTTTAATAATAACTGCATCATCCACACAAAAAAAGGCTGCAACAACAACACAATGGCATTGTGGCCAAAAATTCGTTCCACTGCATCCCGACGACGAATAAAATCATTTTAGCTACAATCCAAAACAATAAGAAAAATAAAGAAAGAACACACTTGTTAAGATTTATCTAGCATCTATTCACAAACATCCATGATTTACTTATTCCAAAATCAAGTTCCACGAATTTGAAAAGAAAAATATGTATATGAGAATAACATTGATGAGGAAAATTCAGAAAAGAGTGCAAACATTATTCTACTAAATGACTGCAATTTGCAATAACTAAAACTCGGTTATATGGAATTGCAGATTGACATGCATTTAAGGACTAAAATTTATCACCTATGAATTTCAGTATTGCCACAAAAAATATTAAACTTCATGAATGGTCCAAATAAAGAAGGAAAAGACATGAATAAATTAATCAACTACCCGAAAACATAGATGCAGTGATCTCTACGAAAGGAGCATATCTAGTTAGAAAAAAAATATAAAATTGAAAACAGCCAAATGAATTGAATACATATCAATACTCAAAACACATCCACGAGTCACAAAAGTGATGAAAATAAAACGTTTTCAAATATTATAATAGCAACTGATGCGCAGAAGATCCCAGATACAAGACTTGTAATCAGTATTAGATGATCGATAGTACCCGATTGGAGTAATTTTTCCAATAATCAAAGGTGCGGTCGATCTTAGAAATTTGGAGAACCATAAAGAAAATTTAGGGTTGTGAACTTCAAAAAATTGAGTGGGGGAATTAACAACATCCCGATAATGTCGGTAACTGAGAGTCTAAGACCTATAAACAGAAGAGGAAAAGAAGAAAACCTCGCGGCCACCCGTCCACCACGCACTCGCGATCACGGGCTCCCTTCAGTCTTTCACACTCGCGGTCATGGGCTCTCGACCACTCGCACAGAGAAGAGGAACAGAGCACAAAACCAGAACTCTGACTCCCTTCGACCTTCATCGTCGTTGCGGGCTAGCGGCCACCACCCACTGCCACAGTCTCATCTCGACCACTCGCAAAGAGAAGGAAGAAACGAAATGAAACTGAATCACTGCGGGTTGCGGTGCTGAGACGAAACAAGGAAGAAAGAAAATGAAACGAATGAAAGTTGAAACGATGTCATTTCATTTTTTTTCCAGACCCGCAAACTCAACGCAGACTCGCGAGTTTATGCTAACTCGCCCGAGTCTGCGTAAACTTAGTGGGTTCCACTCAAAGATGATTTTGCAACCGTTTTAACTCGCGGAGCCTTCGTGGACTCGTAGAATATGACTTAAACGCGATTTTGACAACCATGCTTGTGATCATTGTTCCACAAGATACAACTCAGGTTGTGATAGATTCTTAATTTAGAGTATATGCTTGTGTAGATCTAAACTTTGGGGGGAGGGGTATATTATTTTAGAAAATTAATTAATGCATTAAACGTGCGGGAGAAAGAAAATTAACCACTCTTAATTCTATATATCTGAGATTTCCTCTTCCCATTGGCTCTCAAAATTAATCAAAATATTTATAGCTTGTGCTAAGGGGAGAAAGGCTTGTTCAATTACACTGCAGATCTTACTTATGTGTTTCACTCTTTGATCGAGAGAGCATAATAAAACAAAATATATATTAACAAGAATTAGGAAATTGGATTTGGTCATGTTCAGTTATCATACTAAAACTAAATGATAAACTAATCATCTTCTGTTGTTTCCTTGTATCTGTTTTCTTACTATGTTTAATTGATTAATCTAAAACCTTTTATGCAACTCGTTCACATCATAAGAAACAGTAATATATTTCCCAAGAAGATAACAACCTGTGTATTACTACTTCTGAAAAAAATACTAGTCCTTTAAGGCATATAACAATTACATGAAATACAATCACAAATGTTTGAAAAATACATTCAATACATAATTCCAAACGAATATTCATTTCCACTATTCATTACATATTGTTCAGTCATTCACTGGTGAGATAGATCTTCATGTATTATTCAAAATAAAATACTAACAGACTATGAGGTCACTTTTCAACAAAGAGAGAGATTAATCTAAATAAAAGGAAGTAGCCAGTTTTTGAATCAAAACTGAAAACTAAATGACAATGTTTTAGTGTTGAGAGCTACCTAAATAACTTCATCTAGGAGATTTACATCCAGAACTTTGGGAATGATACCAACACCAATTCCTTGGATCAGGTGCTTACCTTTGACATTTGTGCAAATGAAAAAAAAAACAATCAGCAAACAGAAGCCTCTAGTAGTTGCTTAAGGACTGCTCAAGGTAAAGAATATTTTTAAGAATTTATGTATGACATTTCAAGGAAGACACATTTTAACAATTCAAATGTATAACAATATTTAGTACCTAGATTGGCTAGATTGCAATTTAAGTTAAATGATAAATAGGAGGACTGAATCCAGCTTCCAACTTCAAATATATAGGTCAGTCAACAATTTAACAGGATATATCCAAACAAGAAAACACATTACACTAACTAATGTCTAATAGTGTTGCCTGAGTTTGTAGGTTTTTCCAGGCCATTTTTTATGAACATAAATTCTACGGTTTGTCATATTTCAAATAGTTTCCAAAGGATGATCCAATAAACAATTTTGGTATTAAAATGATTGTCTTGATGGCTGACTTCAAGAATTTCTGCATGAATTAACTGTAAAACATTTATGCGTCTCATGTATAAAAGTAGTATTATTTTGATTTAATGTGAAAAGGTTAAAAAGGTAATATAGATATGAAAGTTATTAGAAGTTATGGAAGTTATAAAATAGATAACTGTTGATAGGTGCAGTTATCAGAAAATATAAAAGGCATTTGGTTTCTGAAAAGAAATATATAGAAATATAAAAGGCCTTCATTGTCTACCCATAAAAGTTGTATCCCATCCCTATCAAAAGAAGATACAAGAATGAAAGGGTCAAGACTCAGAGAAAGCATTCTACCATTAAAGAATCTTCCACAATTATGGACAAAGGTATGTTTATGTAAAACTCATAAATTTTCAAGATTCTTTTCATATTCTTGTTATGATTGTTATTGAACATGAAATTATAGATTAATGCTTACATGTGGTATCAGAGCATATGTTTGAGAATTCATGTTTTTTCATGTATGGTTATGAATGAATTCTTGATTCTTGAGAAATAAGTTTCTGAAAGTCATGATTAAAAGAAAGATACTTTCATTAACGATGTATAAATTCTTTTGAAGAAAGAATAAAGAAGTAAACAGTGGTGACTTTATATATGTATTGAAAATTCAATTCATCGTTTTGGTTTTTGTGATGGTATTTTCATCAAATCTGATGCAAGTCTACTGATATATTTATGTTATGTCAATTATTGTGGATACTACTATTGAATTCAATTATTGAAAGTCCCGTTATTTATGGTTTCATGAATTCGCATTATGTGGCATAAATATATATAAAAGTTGTAGTTTATTGTTAGTTCTTGGTAATCAGAGAACAATTGAAGTTGCTGAGAATATGATAAAGTGTAAAAATCAATTATGATTTATGAAATGTTTATAGTTTGGAATTAAGTATGGTGAATTTGTTAGTCACCAAAGTGGTCAAATTCTTGATGAATTGATTAGTTCCAAACATGATGATTATGTTTCAATTACCATGATTGTGATGCTATGAATGATATAAAATTACTGTTTATGTTGTGGTATTTTGAAGTTTATTATTATAGGGCAGTTAAGGATCAACCCAAAGGATGATTATTTGTCGTCATAATAAATAAACATGAAAGTTGGCATAATAGATACACGGCTAGTTCTATTTACACATCCACAGATGGTAAGTAATTCTAGTTAGTGTATGTATTATTGTCAAATTATGAAAAACCAAATCTTTTAGCATCATTATAGTTGAATGTTGTATATTAATGGATCCCCAAAGGTGAACATTAATATGCATTGAAGTTAGTATGTTAGTATGTGACAGTATGACTCAAAGCATTAATGTTTTAAATGTTATACCTTAAAGTACCTGTTGCTATACATTTGTTTTTCTCAACTATTACAATTTTCAATGGACTAAACTTCTCTGAATGGAAAGAACAAATTGAATTTTACCTTGGGGTAATGGATTTGGATTTGACTCTTAGAGAAGAGAAACCTAATGCCATTACTGATGCAAGCACTGAGGATGAAATGGTCCATTTTAAGAATTGGGAAAGATCCAATAAGTTGAGTCTGATGTACATGCGAATGAGCATTGCAAGCAACATTAAGTCAACTCTTTCACAAACTGAAAGTGCTAAAGAAATGATAAAACTTATGGAAGAGTGCTCCCAAACTGCTGATATGTCTCTTGCTGGGACACTTATGAGTACGCTGACCACCATGAAATTTGATGGTTCACGTACTATGCATGAGCATGTTATTGAAATGATAAACATTGCAACAAAATTGAAATCATTGGGAATGGCTGTGGATGAGAATTTCCTGGTGCAGTTCATAATTAACTCATTATCGTCTGAGTATGGTCCTTTCCAAATGAACTATAATACCATGAAAGACAAATGGGATGTGCATGAATTGCACAACATGTTAGTTCAAGAGGAAACCAGAATAAAGAACCAGGAAATTCATTTCATTAATTATGTCAAACATCAAGGATTTGAAAAGAAAATTCGTAAGAAGCATGAAAAGAAGGGAAGAAGACCATTAAAGATCAATCAGGTCTCCTATTCTCAAATCCACAAGAAGGAACATAATGGAAACAAATGTAATTTCTGTGGTAAGGTTGGACACTTTCAAAAGGATTGTCTGAAATGTAAGGCTTGGTTTAAAAAGAAAGGTAAGCCTTGTGCTTATGTATGTTATGAATCAAACCTTGCTGAAGTTCTATATAAACTTGGTGGATTGATTCTGGATGTACAACTCATGTTTCTAGTGGTAGTTTCAGTTTGTACAAGCACAATCATTTGATTGGCAATAGTACCTTATGTAATGGATTATACCATTATGTTTTGATAACCTTTATGTTGAAACACTTATGACTCTACATCATAATGTTGGTACTAAATGTACCTAATTAATGAATGTTCCACTTACTTGTGACATAAACGTTTGGGACACATTTCCAAAGAATGAAATCCTTCCGGATTTAGATTTTACCGATTGAATGTTTGTGTGGATTGTATTAAAGGAAAACAAACAAAACACACAAAGAAATAAGCCACAAGAAGCACTCAACTTCTTGAAATTATACATACTGATGTATGTGGTCCATTTGATATTAATGCTTTCAATAAAGAAAAATATTTTATCACCTTCATTGATGATTTTTCACATTATGGTTATGTCTATTTACTACATATAAATCTCAAGCTATAAATGCTTTGGAGATTTATATTAATGAAGTTGAAAGGCAATTAGATAGAAAGGTGAAAAATTATCAGGTTTGATAGAGGTGGTGAGTATTATGGAAGGTATGATGAAAGTGGACAACATCCGGGCTCATTTGCTAAATTCGTGGAAAAGCATGGTATTTATGCTCAATACACAATGCCCGATACACCACAATAAAATGATGTTTCAGAAAGACATAATAGGACCTTATTGGATATAGTTAGGAGTATGTTAAGTAATTTTTTTTACCCGTTTTATTGTGGACTTATGCTCTAAAAACTGTCATGTACGTATTAAACAAGGTTCCTAGTAAGTCAGTCCCAAAGACTCCTTTTGAACTTTGGACTATAAGGAAACCTAGTTTAAGACACCTACATGTTTAGGGTTGTTAGGCAAAATTAGATACTATAATCCACAAGAAAAGAAATTGGATGCAAGAACAATCATTGGTTATTTCATTGGTTATCCAGAAAAGTCAAAAGGGTATAGATTTTACTAAGCATACTACAAGGTTCGTTGAATCTGCACATGCTAGATTCATTGAGAATGGTGAAGTTAGTGGGAGTGAAATACCACGTAAAGTGGATATTCATGAAGTGAGGATACAAGTTCCATTGATTTGTATCTCTAGCAAAGTTGTTGTTCCTCATGTTACTGAACCGAATAATAATAATGAAGAACAACAAATGAATGATCTCATCGCTCATGATGAAACTATTTCCAATGAATTGAATGAACCCATTGTAGAAGAACCACAACAAATAGCATTAAGAAGATCTAAAAGAGAAAGAAGATCTGCTATTCCTAATGATTATATGGTATATCTAAAAGAGTCTGAATATGACATGGGTATTTAGGATGATCCAGTTATGTTTTCACAAGCCATGGATAGTCATACTGGTGAAAAGTGGTTAGATGCCATGAAAGATGAGTTGAAATCTATGGAACATAATAAAGTTTGGGATCTTATTGAGTTACCAGAAGGGTGCAAGAGAGTTGGTTGTAATTGGGTCTTTAAGACCAAATATGACTCTCATGGTAACTTGGAACGTTATAAGGCCAGACTAGTTGCAAAGGGATTTACTCAGAAAGATGACATTGACTACAAAGAAACTTTTTCACCGGTTTCAAGAAAGGATTCTCTAAGAATCATTACGGTATTGATGGCTCATTATGATCTAAAGTTACACCAAATGGATGTAAAAACTGCATTTCTAAATGGGAATTTAGAGGAAAATGTGTACATGGACCAACCAATGGGGTTCATAGAAAGGGATAAAGAGCACATAGTGTGCAAACTTAAGAAATCAATATATGGACTTAAGCAAGCTTCAAGACAATGGTACCTTAAGTTTAAATGATACTGTTGTATCCTTTGGATTTAAAGAAAACATTGTTGATCAATGTATATATCTAAAGGTCAATGAGAGCAAGTTTATATTATTGATTCTGTATGTTGTTGATATTTTGCTTGCAACTAACGATATTAGTCTTTTAAATGAGACTAAGAAGTTTCTCTCTAGTATCTTTGAAATAAAAGATGTGGGTGAGGCATCCTATGTGATTGGGATAGAAATAATTCGTGATAGATCACAAGGGTTGTTGGGTTGTCTCAAAAAGCATATATTAATAAAGTTTTAGAGAGATTCAGAATGTAAAATTGCTCATTGTCTGTAGTTCCAATTCAAAAAGGAGACAAGTTTAGTCTCATGCAATGTCCTAAGAATGAATTGGAACGAAAGGAAATGGAAGCAATTCCATATGCATCACTTGTTGGGAGCCTAATGTATACTCAAACTTGTACGAGACCAGATATTAGCTTTGCAGTTGGAATGTTGGGAAGATACCAGAGTAATCCTTGTATGAATCATTGGAAAGCTACAAAGAAAGTTCTGAGATATTTGCAAGGCACTAAAGGTCACATGCTTACTTATAGGAGGTCTAGTAACCTCTATATCATGGAAAAGTGTGAAGCAGTCTGTAACTGCTGCATCCACTATGAAAGCTGAATTTGTGGCATGCTTTGAGGCCATGGTTCAGGCTAAATGGCTGCGAAACTTTATTTCAGGGCTTAAATTGGTCGACAGTATTGATAAGTCGCTGAAAATTTATTGTGATAATTCCACAGCAGTCTTCTTTTCTAAAAACGACAAGTATTTCAAAGGTGTTAAACATATGGAATTGAAATACTTTGTCGTTAAAGAAGAGGTTCAGAAACATAGAGTGTCTATAGAGCATGTTAGTACTGATCTTATGATAGTTGATCCCTTGATGAAGGGATTGCTGCCCAAGATGTTTACTGGTCTTGTATGTAGTATGGGCATTATGTCAGTTAATGAATGTTGATCATTATTGAAATTATTGACTATTGACACTCTGAATTCAATGATGTTTAAGTTTCTGAAAATAATCCTGTTTTTCAAATTTATGTATACATGCATGTATGAATGATTATTTTGAGAAAACAGGATTTGTCCCTAATGAAGACATAATAGTATTATTGTGGGACATTATGATGTAAACTCCCATAAAAATATCATATCAGGAAGAAGAGCCAATAAAGTGGTACATGGAAGGAACTATGCCGATTTGATAGCATAGAATCGCCATGACTCATATTGGTTTTTATTTTTGATCATGATGTATGATGAGGCCAATGTATGGAACCTTTAGCCTTATGTATGCGCATTATGATAAATTTTCATTAGATCATGAAGGGACACTTTATGACATGAGTCAAGTGGGAGAATGTAAAACATTTGTGTCTCATGTATAAAAGTAGTGTTATTTTGATTTAATGAGAAAAGGGTAAAAATGTAATATTGGTATGAGAGTTATAAAATAGATAACTGTTGATAGGTGCAGTTATCAGAAAATATAAAATGCATTTGGTTTTCGAAATGAAATATATAGAAACATAAAAGGCCTTCATTGTCTGCCCATGAAAGTTGTATACCATCCCTATCAAAAGAAGATACAAGAATGAAAGGGTCAAGACTCTGAGAAAGCATTCTACCATTAAAGAATCTTCCGCAAGTATGAACAAAGGTATGTTTATGTAAAACTCATGAATTCTCAAGATCCTTTTCATGTTCTTGTTATGATTGTTATTGAACATGAAATTATAGATTAATGCTTACATTAACCACCACATTTAAGGCTTCCTATCGATATTCATAGTACAACCTAATTATTACTTATCTCTCAAGGAATGTAGAGCCACACTCCTGGTCTAAGCAGCAAGCACATTGAAATTGACCCTGGACATAGTCTTGGTAGCTGTAGGTTCTGTCCAAGTTTTACATTTGGACATATGACCAGATAACATATTTGTTCACAAAGAGTCTTTTGGCAGCATGGTTTACTTTTATTGCCTTTGTTCCAATTTGAACTTGATTCCAATTCTATTTTTCAACGTATATTACTTGTATATATCTTGATAGAGAGATGAAAATAATATAACAAATGAGTCCTCGGTGTATTGACTTCTAATCTTCCATGAGTATGATGATAGAGACTAATAGTTATACAGTGAGATAGAGCAGAGAGAAATATACTGAATGGTAAAATCACTTGGTTGTCCTCCATTCAAAACTAGACTTTCAGTTGGCTCCACACCATACAGTTGGGGGGCAGAAGAAATCATAAAGTTAGCATAAGAAACTTGTTCCCATGTTCTCTCCCAGTGAAGAAAGTATGCATGGTAAACAAATTAACCCTAATATTCGAGTTTTTCTCCCTGAGGAATCTTCCAGCATCTGTTATTGACCCCCAGTTCCTATTCCTCAAATCAAAGCATCCATTTTCTCTCCCGAGTCTCTCCAAATCTCAAGGCTTGTTGTCTCATAATGAATCTACAAGGATGACAATTAATCACCTGCAATTTTTCTTAACACAAGGCAACCTAATTAGGAATGTGTTGTGAATAATGAGAATACATTTGGATTGGTAGGATTTTGAAATTGGATGAGCATAAAACTATCAGGAGTCTTGGCTATTAGTTCTTCTGCCTTCGGAATAACCCTATCAATTCCTTTGGCAGGGTCTGTAAGATATACCTCAACTCCAAAGGCTCACAGTGTGATCTTCCATGAACTTGTGCACAGAGATTAAATTTAAAGGAGTTTGTCTTTACTTACACTATGTAAATAATTATTAAGCATACTATAAGCATCGACTACATATTATATTCAGTTGAAGTATAATAAACATATACTAACTTGGAGCTACAAGAAATCTGTAAGTAACTTGTGACATCATTTGGTTTGACTTTGACAATTTCAATATTAAGAGGAGAATGTTTATCATTTAAGATGATTGATATCTTGGCAACATTCAGTTAGACATACTTTGGAATGTAGACACAAAATGGAATCAATAACCCAATCACAATCAAACAATCCAATACTAGAAACTAGGTTATCAAGTCAAACAAACTCTCCCTAAAAACATGAACAATTAACTTTCCCCTCATGTTCTAAATTAGTATTAGTATCTTCACTTAAAAACATCAATACTATTGCTCACCTACACCTACCAACCATTAAAGCAGAGCAAAGCAAAGTTGAGTACTGACCAAGCACTAGTTTTGGTGGATCTTCCCTTCTTTCAGTGTTCTCCTTATCCCTTTTCGAATCGAACTAAGCAACGCTTAGATTAAATCTTTTCCCCCAATTTTAGTAAAGAAAAACCTACCATTTTGATCACCATAATGCATAATCAAGAAAAACACAAATCAAAATCGTAACAAAATCAAGCTTCTAAAAAAACCCTAGAGTAATTAGAGGTGAAATGCACATGTGAAAAAGAAAGACAAACCCGCAAGAGAGAGACGAAGAAGAGAGAGTCTAGGATTCTGATACAAAGTTTGGGGATGTTATACTATGAGCAAATAAGAGTGACAAAAAAATTATGCTCTAGGCTTCGCGTGTGTCCATCAAGTTCTACAACGACCTCGCCACCGTGGAAGAGGTAGAAGACGACAAATTTGAAGGTGGAGGACGATGACAATGGTGCGAAATTCTCTAGTCAATCACATGGTGCAAACTTCTCTAGTCTACTTCATAGGGGTCAACCTGATTCAAATCCCCAAACTCTTTAAACCCTAACTCAATGGAATTGGAAGCTTCTCAATCTCTTAGTGGTGTCACTCCTCTCAACCTCTAAGAGGGAGATAAACATTGGAAAGGCTCGAGAGAGTAAATAGCACGGGAGAGAAAATAAGGATTAACCTAAGCCCATTTAACTACGGCTTTAAGTAAATTGATGTTGAAAAACTCTTTCCACGAAGGCTTTTTGATAACTGTTGTCAATAATTTGGATTTAATTTCAAAAATGTCACTGCATTAATTTTGATGACGATTTTTGTTGAACCGATGTTGATGGAGCGTTGTAGAATTTTTTTTGTAGTAGTGTCACTTGAAAATCATCACTCCAAAGTCTACTCAAAGTAATGTTACCAAACATCACTTACCTTGTCGTTTTGATGACAACAAAGTCTATGGCATATTGTGTTAGTGAGTTGAAGGAAACCCTAATACCGTGGATCGAACACTTTGATCCTTTGAGATCCAATTGTAGGCACATAGGTTTATTATCTGCACCAAATTTTGTACTTTGCCTCCAAACTTTTCTCCTTTCACATATGAATTATAAGATTAACTTGGTGGTAAAAAAAAGGAAGAGAAATCATGGATTCGAATTCTTTTATTAACAAAAAATTAACAATTAATCGATAAAAAAACCAGCCAACTTGAAAAACATTTATGCATATTTCCCATTCCAATAACATCTCAATAACAAAAAAAAAAAAAAACATGTGATTGTATATTGGCCAATTGATGTTTGATTCTCCATATTTGTTTTGAATTCCAAGCCATGATCAAGTGCTGAATCACGGAAAAACTAAACTTTGCTAACTGACTGGAAGTCTGAAATGATAATCAAGTATTGTATCATGACATGCGAAAAAAAAGATTTTATTTATTTTTTAAAATTTCATTTTTTATAGCAAGTATATTTTATTTTGTCAAATTTTTTTTTTGACAATTTTAATTAATTACAATGATTTGAACGGTTAATTGTTATTTAGGGGGATGTGATGTGTGCACTTAATCCTTTAAAGTGCAGGTTGCACTTTAAAGGAGTCCAATCCTAAACATCTCACTATAAATAGATGAATGCGATTCTTAATAAATTAAGCCTTTGTTTGATACTAATGAAAGTAGTAGCGATAAAAGTGAAAAGAGATGAAAAAGGATGAAAGTTGAAAAATGGGTGAAAGATTCTAAACAAAGTGGAGCTCTCACCATAGACTTTTTATTTAGAATTGAGATAAAAATGAGTAAAATATATATTAAATAGAGAAAGAGAGGGACCGTAACATGTTGGCTAGACAAAAATAATCCTGCTTTCTTCCTTGTGATTCTCATGTACATGTGCCTCCCTGGCGTTCTTCTTCATTTTTTTGGTTCTTTGCTGGTGCCTCATGCATTAAAATGTAATGGGTTCAGCATATATTCGACTACACCTCATGCATAATTGATTACATTCCCAATAAATTGGACAAATATTTAAATAAGGGTAAACTGAAAATTTTATTAATGTATATTTCTATTTATTTATTTTTCACTTCAATTTAATTTTTTTATATTTCTTTTTAACTCTTTCATTTCAACCAAATAGTCTTACTTTTCACCCTCTTTCTTATCTATTTCACTTTTTTTCATTCCTCAAAAGTCAAAACCAAACACAATGTAAGCATATGTGCAAGCAGTGTGTTGGAGGATGCCCTAATAAGTAAATGTTAGTTGTGATCCTAGATTTTCAAGTTTAGGCGTAGATTTTCATTTTCCATGTTTATAGGTTTCAACTTGCTTCACCTCCACGGTTAGTAACATCCACAAACTCCAAAAGTTACTTAAAACACCGCAAAGCTACCTACTTCATTTGATGGTTTTTGTATTGTAAAACCTCCTTTGTCGATATTACTGCGCGTAAAAGCGACTATTGGACAATTATTTTTCCTGCTTCGTTGCACATTGATGAGATAGGAGGAAAGGAATAGTCAAATGGCACACAAGACATCATATTAACAAGCTAAAAAGTAAAGTAATTAGGGGAAGGACTACAGTGCAAGTACAGTAATTCTGAGTACCATATTACAAAGATGTAAATATTTTAAGTTGCACCTACAGCTGGACAGCTGGTTATTATTTTCGGTTGCTCCATCGTGAACAACTTTAGAACTTCCCATGCTAACATTCAGTAATAAAATTGATCTTTTGTGGTATAATCGTTGGCTTGGTGGTGAATGGTGATGGCTTGAAAAT
Source organism: Glycine tomentella (assembly GCA_007407185.1). Lineage (NCBI taxonomy): Eukaryota > Viridiplantae > Streptophyta > Magnoliopsida > Fabales > Fabaceae > Glycine > Glycine tomentella. The sequence continues at coordinate 195,984 of PYAF01001605.1, read as the reverse complement.
ATTGTATGATAATTAATATTGTATCGCGCCTCAAAATCGAAAATGATTTTGTTGTTGAAATGGAGAAATGGATTGACAGAGATTGGTGTTGGAAATTTTTATTTGGGAATTGAAGAGACTAGTGATAATGAATTACATCAATTCTATTCACGCGCGCGGGAGGTAATTGTGCCGATTCTTGGTGCTGATTTGATTATTTGATTATATGGTTATCTACAACCCCATGAATTAATAAGAGGTAAAAATTGTACTAATGGCATATGGCTGCTGCTCTGAACGGAATGACTTTTAATAATGATGTTTTATGACTTCACTAGTCCTTTTTTTGGTAATGTATTTTTTTTTTTTTTTTTTGGTAATAATGCCGACTTGACTTCACTAGTCTATGGATCTGAGGACAGTTCATTCCCAGTAATGGACAATTAATTAATTATATATATGGATTTCTGCTGAAGTACATAAGGGTAGTTTTCTAAATCAACCAAAACGGGATTTTATTTCAGTAAATTAAGAGTACCGTAAGTACTCTGCAAAATTACATTAGAAGACCTTAATAGGAGTTCTCTAAGATCAGCACATAACCCCTGAAACTTGGCAATCCCAACACACTTTACGTTAAGGCATTGATGGTAGTTGTTGTTTTTCCTCTAATTGGCGTATTCACCCCTTTGAGTGTTTGAAACAGTTGTTAGACTAGCGTAGCTGCTACTTTGCTTTAGATTATATATGTACATGGGTTGAGTATCCTTATACTCCTTAATAAATTTCTTAGCTTATAAAAAAATATTCCAAACTTCGGAATAGTGAATGATACGTACGTACTTCTTGAATAATAAAAAAGTGAATGATACTGTTTTTTTTATATAAAAAAAATTGGGCCTTTTTGGCTTCTTTTTTTGATAAAGTTGGCTTGGTATTTTTACTTTCAAAAGTCGTGGCTCATAAAAAATAATTTTACATAGACTCCTAACAAAAAAATAATTTAGTTAAGAGAAATGTCATTTCATATAATCAACAGGCCATTTGTGATTTTTTCCTTCATCAGGTGTCTTAAAAAAATATTTTCTATTTTTACACATAAAATGATTATAATAAAAACAACAAACATATAATTAGTTTTATATATTTTTATTCTAATTATCACCTTAATCATTACAATAATAATAACAAATGATTTTACATGATTTTACACTAACTAACCATAATCATTATTATAATTATAATAATAATATAGATAAATAATTTTACATTAATTAACTTAAAAATTATATATATCTCTGTACATGAGAAGTATTAAGGGAGGGGGCTCAGCTCCTGTCCGCCCCATTCTCCATTCGTCCCTATTCCCTTCGTTTAGGAGAAAATATACTCTTAGCTGGGTTGTTACATGTTAAGTTATTTTTTTTCTAAAAAATAATACTAATTAGTCTCATTTTCCTTGTGATCAGAAACCGGTGAGAGGAAAGAAAATTAAAGGGCATAGATGGTTTTGTCTCTTGTACCTTGTTAATATAATTTTCTGATTAAAAAAAAAATCAGATTTTGAAGCATAAAATAAGAAATTAAGCTAATCAAGTGGTGGATATGAAAAAATACAAGAGGTAACGGGCATTCACATGTGTGTGTATTTAATTCATAATTACTTAGCTAGATCACGTACACTCTCATAAAGGGATGCATGCATAATAGTAGATATGAACATATAGCCACACACTTCTCTTTCGTTATCCTGTGGTGTATTAGGACGATGAGCCAATTGGATTGTCATAGTAGGAGGGGACGAATCCGAACGATAAATTGGGTTAATTAGTTTTCTATTATAAGCTAGCATAGGCCCGTGACCACCTGTACCCGACCCAAGTTCTTCACTCCAATTATAGCAACACCGTTCATCGTCAATTTTGCTACAACTAATTAAACTCTCGATCTGTCCACGCTTAGTTTATCCATGTTCTTCTCTCTTTCTAGCTAATTAATTCATACGCTCATAATACACAATCCGTATACAATACCCCATCAACCTTTTCATATAATAGTGTTTAAAAATAAAAGCCGCATTTATAATCATAACCCAATTATACAAAAAGGTGTTGTTATATGAAGCTGTGATCTTAGCTAGAGGTTTAATTTATTAAGAATTACCACACAAAATTAAAACTTGATCAACATGCATATTTGATTTATACATGCTCTCCATAACCACCGAGTGGTCGATGAATTGGAGTGGCTCCATCTTATAATGGCAGGTAATAGAATTCCAGCGAATGTCACCTTTAACACACTTGGGTGGTTAATTAACCTAGTGTACTATTTGGTCCACAAGTACAGTGTGTATACACCATGTGCCATAGAGAGAGAAAACATGAAGAAAGTAGCTAGTCCAGCGATCACTTCACAAGTCACAACCAAGTCAAGCACAAACATTTATTAAAGGGGTGACTGTTAGAGAGAAAGATTTAGGTAAAGATGTTTAATTGTTGTACTAGAAACTTTTAGTTAGCCGACAGTGTGCCTTCGTTAGGTTGAAATCTCACTCTATATCTATTGGTACTCTGTTCCTCATGTACTTGGCGATCACTGTTTATTGTGAGTCCAAAAACATATCATCACTTGCACCATCCCTGAACCCCAACAAACTCTTAACAACATCATGGTGCAATCAAAGAAGTTTAGAGGTGTCAGGCAGCGCCATTGGGGTTCGTGGGTATCCGAAATTCGCCACCCACTTCTGTAAGTTATTTCCACTTCATTTTCGTCAAAGCGATGCATGTGAGATTTTTTGGCGTATGGAATACTAACAAATTAGTAATATTTTTCTTTTGTGGAATAGGAAGAGAAGGGTGTGGCTAGGGACATTTGAAACAGCAGAAGAGGCTGCTAGAGCCTATGATCAAGCTGCGATTCTGATGAGTGGGAGAAATGCCAAGACCAATTTCCCAATAACCCAAACTCCAGAAGGTGATCCAAAGAACACTACCAGCGAGGACACTCCCTCCACCACCTCGAAGGATCTGGAGGAAATCTTACATGCAAAGCTTCGCAAATGTAGCAAGGTACCTTCACCTTCTATGACTTGTTTGAGGCTTGACACAGAGAACTCACACATCGGAGTGTGGCAAAAGCGTGCTGGGAGGCGTTCTGATTCAAATTGGGTCATGACGGTTCAGCTGGGAAAGAAAAGTGTTAATAATAATGAGACTCGTCAAGCTGATAGTAGCAGTAGTAGTTCTCTTTCTTCTTCTCTACCTTCTTCTCAACATCACCACCTTGAGTCTCCATCATTGGGTGTGCCAGGTATTTTTTTTTTTTTTTTTTATCAATGTTAATTTATTAGTTTTTTTTTATTACAACTGTTTGTAATATTCGAATCTGCGACTTCTCTCCTCTTCCTTCTCTCTTCTTCCATTTCAAATTATTGGGTTAATCTTATGTCTCCCATGACAGGTAATCTTCATCATCCTCAAGAAGTTGTGAGAGGAGAGATTGATGAAGAGGAGAGAATTGCCCTTCAGATGATAGAGGAACTTCTCAACGACAGAAACTGCCCTAGCCCATCATTTAACAACAGCATTCAAGAAAGGGATGGTGCTGATCGTCATGACAACTTTTTTCTTTAAGCTTCTTTTCCACACAGTGTTATGGTGTTCACATGCATGTTTAATCTTCATCTTCAACAAGGGTTGTCATTATTTGGGTAAAAAAAAAAGGAAGTGGTAGCTATAGGCTAAATATATATAACCACATCATATCTGTCATATCATATATATATCTATTTTCATTTATGTCATATTTATTATAAGTGTAGATAATATATACACATACATATACATGCATGCATATATAGGAAAATATACACATAAGAAAATAAGAGAGATGTATACAGAATATATTTTCAGAGTTCATATGTAAAGTGCCCTATCGTCTGCTGCTTGTTTGAAACGTTCACGGTTAATTTATTTACCATAAATAATAAATATTTGTTCAGTTCTGCTTATCTTAGCGCTGCTAGATTATCATGCTCATTTGGAGGCTTAATAATCTGGTTTGGTGTATACAAATGTCTTTTATCTGATTTCCAACAAAACAGCAATTCTACTTTTCTTTTTATCTGTTAATAAATAATAATTACAATAAAATGAATACACATATAAATTCGTGCATACTCGTTCTTTTTCCGTTGAAATAAGATAGAGCTGCTAATTAAATGGTAAAACAACTCTCAGTATATATTAATTGTTTAAACATTTATAATTTTCTTATTTCCATACGTGGGGGATTTCATTATGTAGGGTGCAGCTTAATTTTCTTTCTTATATCATCATTATTTATTTCTGCCGCCTCAGATGATTAAAGTCACTGAAACAAGTCGCGGGCATCGTAAGTATTTAACGCATTTTTTAATTTAAGATGTGAACTCGAGATGAGTGATTATGTTAAAACAATTTCTTATATTCACGAACTCAGTGGTGCCTTTAAAGTTATACTAGTTAAATTTATATAATTTTTAAACTTTAATATATTTTTTAACGGTAAATGTATAATGTAAGTAAAAATGATGTTGTCAATAAAGTTTAATTGAGTTGGTTGAGTAAAGGTACTTGAATTGATGTAAATTCATTGACATATATTATTTTTTTATTTTTATGGATAAAAAAATGATGTTTTGTTATGTAATGATTGATCTAATTGAATTATTAAATTAGAGTTTAATTAAAATGATAAATAATATTTTTTTATATACTATTAACTATTTTTAAATTGTCGTATCGTTGAAAATTTTATTTTTATAATAATTATTTTAAAAATAATATATCCTTAATATAATTTAGTTAAGATCCCTAATTTGCCTATCACGTCACAACTATATGTGCAAGCAGACGTACCCTCAACAGTCAACAGGGGTTCTCACAAATTAAAGTTGACTTCATCTTAAAATCTCATCACCATATATTTCCGACCAGAAAAGTTATTTAATGTTTTGTTAGTATACATATAAATTAACATAATGTATATTTTTTTATAAAAAAATCATAAAAATAAGAACCATTGTATTATATTATTATTATTGTTCAATTTTTATAATTTTTAATACAAATAATAGATTATAATTTAAATTGGTCAATTATGTGTGTGTATATATATATATACATACATATATATTAGGGGGAATTACTAAATAAGAAAAACATTTTTATATAAAAATCAGAATGACAAATTTTAGTTGTACAATATTATAAATTCTGATCAGACTCAAGGTAAGGTAAACCTCGCTCAATCTTTAGCCCAATTAATAAAAAAAAATATTGACTACTATTAATTTTATAAAATAAAAAAATCATATGTTAATAAAAAGACTTAACATATAATTTTATCGTTTAAATTAAAGTAAAATAAAAAACAAAAAATCTCTCAAAATTTGTTTTTATATTTGGCTTGCCATTAGGCCAGTCATGTTACAAATATCTTAGAAGATAATTTTTTTAAGTTAAATAAAATTATTGTAGACGATAAAATTATTCTTTATCTTATATTATAAGTATGTTTGGAAGAACTTATGAAAATATCTCTTAAAATACTCACTTTCAAATCCTGCCAAAGCCAAACATAAAACATGCTTATGTATTTTTATCTCCCAAATTTATCATGCCTCTTGTACACTTCCATACAATAATCAATAAAATGACGAATGCACTTTTCAATACATATAATACATGAACAAATTAGTATAAATATTAACTTTCTACTCAAAAATCAATTATAACTAATTGCTAATAATTTGGTTTTTATGTATTTTATTATTTTCATTAAAATGTAATTAAATTAAATTTATTTATATTTCTATTTTGCTTGTAGTTTCTTTTATATGTTAATAATAAATTTTTTATATTTTTCTTTTACTTTAAATTTTACTATATATATATATATAACATGTTATTTAGGACAAAATAATTAATACATATTTTCCAAAAAATGAATCAATT
>PYAF01001605.1:176813-189903 GCA_007407185.1 Glycine tomentella | reverse complement strand
AAATTGACCAAAAAAATTAGAGGACCAAATTGAATTAATTTTAAAAATTAGAGAATCAAATTGAACCTAAATAATAAATTAGAAGACAAAAATACTAATTTAATCTAAAATCTATCTTCAACAAATGCACAAAATGATATATCTTTAAATATATTTTTATCGTAATATGGATAGAATTATAAGATTTTTCTTTATAAAAAGTTTAGAGTTTAAATTAAATGAAGGTTAATTTTGCCTAATTAATTTGAATGTTAATTTCGTTTTCACAAACTTTAAATTTGTGAATAATGTAGCCAAAAAAAAAATTAAAATTGTGAAGTGTGAAGTGTGTGTGTGTAAAACAATTTAGTCAGGTGTTGCATAGGAAAAGGAAAATTAAATGCATTAAATTTTGCTTTTGGATAACTAACTCAATAATGAGCGACGAAGAATACAAATAGATTATTGAGCTAAACTCAGAGTCTAGTTACATATTTCTCTCTTTGGTTGTTCGCACATGACAATAATTTAACTCATTAAATAAGCTTTGAAATTACACTACAGTGGGAAGTACCTTCCGTTACTTTTGGGTCGACATATACATGTGATAACGTTATAAGCTTTGAATTATTGCGATTTAATTAACACGCAAGCTCCACATCCATAAATATAATATGGTTATCATAAGGTCTCTCGCATTTAAAGTCCTTTTCATCTCATTTTTCATTTTTCATGTATACGGCTGTAACACCGGTAATTGAGTCTCTCATTTCATAACATTGTCCTGAATTTAGTTAGATAACCTAAAGTAATAATAACTTAGTCCAATGTAAATATAATTTTTCTTGTTATAGGAATTGTTTCTATAAATTTAATATTTTTCTCTATTTGAATGTAAATTTCATACATTACCTTGTAATTAGTCAAAAAAGTTATCTCTCCAGCTACGTACCCTTCTTTTACCTTTATCTTTATATTAAATTTTAATAGTTTTTTTCAAATAAATTGTCAATAATTAAAAATAACCTCACATCAGAATTTAAACTATTCATTATAAATTCAGAATTTAATCTATATATTCTAAGATATTCAGTTATTATGAACTATACTTATAATATAATTAATATATAAAAAAATATTTATTTAATAAAAAAATGTATTATATAAAATAAATATTTATCCAAAAATGTACAAACTGAAATACTTTGTGTGTGTGTGTGTGTGTTTTTGTTTATTTTAAAATGACATCCTCTCACTCTATCTTCAAGATTGCAAAGTGGAAAAAATGGAACTATATTGATATCTCAATTATTATAAATTTTAACATAAAAGTCAGTAAATAATTTCTATTGATCAATAGTTTAACTCTTGCACGTGCACAAGGTTGTTACGTTGCAATTAAAGTATAGTGGACTTCAGTGCATTCGAAGTTGCTTCCTGCATTTTTTTTTTTTTAATTTTTTTTTTATCTTTTGAATTGGTAATTCTGGAAGTAAGAAATAAGTAGATTCCGAAAGGTAAAAATGGAGTGCAGGAAACAACCGGAAAATGCAAGAAACAATAGCCTTGTGCTTGTTAGTGTGTTAGGATTGAGGTGATTTTGTGCCCATTTCAAAATAATTGTTTGCAAGTCAGTGTGCTTTTGAGAAGCATGATGAATTATGTTTAGAGCCAAGATTCACATTTCTTAGAAGGTAAAGAATTACCTCAATTTTATTATATATGATCTTTTATATTTGCAAGAGAATGTTTAAAAATACATTTACAGTATTAATATATTCTAATTAAATTTTATATTTAAACAAAAACTTTTGGCATTAAAGAGTAACAATATTAATGAACAAGTTTTTGAAGCACTTTTATTTTATTTATTAAAAAAGTTCAAAGTTAACAGTAATGATATTTAATTAACTACAACGTTAGTAGTTGTAGAAATGTATAAAATATAATTAGAAATTTTATAAAATATATTAAAATCACCAAAAAAAATAAAAATTGAAGAGTAAAGAAAGATCAACATAATTTAAAGCTCAACAAGTAGCGATAAGAGAATAAAAGGCCCATGTTATTGACACTCCTATTTTTGCTTTCCATCCCATTTTTTTGTTTTTTCTTAATTTTTTCCCAAAGTATTTCTCTTCCGTAACACTTTCATACCCCTACCTTTTCACAAATTTTATGAAACTAGTTTCCATAAGGTAATTATTTTGAACACATTATAAAATCTAGTTTTTGTTATATATATTTTTATATATTATAAAAATCAGTGGCGGATCTAAGACGATCAATGGGGACAATTTATTTAAAAAATAAAAATTATTAATTATCATTATCATATGAGATAGTAGAATTCAAATACGAAGATAAGAGGTATAAAATATAAAGTTTTAAGATAAATATTTGTATTTTATTAAAATAAGATTGTGTATTTACTTTCTCTTAAATGTGAACTGGTAAGGAGGTTCAAATACATAAAATTAGGGGGTTCAAAATATAAAATTATGGGATGCAAAATATGACATTTTTTTGCATTTTATGAAAATAAGATGGTGTATTTATTTACTTTTACATGTGAACTGGTAAGGAAGTTCAAATACATAAAATTAGAGGGTGTAAAATATAAAATTATGGGATGCAAAATATAATATTTTAGAACAAATACTAGTTATTTGATTGAAATGAGTGGATGCATCTGCCCACCCTTGATGCCATATATAAGTTTTTACACTACTAAACGATCGCGAGTTTCCATAATGTAATTTTATATTATATGTCGTATTATAAAAACTAGTTTTCATGATAAAAGATTCCACAATACGGAAATTCGCATAATATAAAATAAATTGAATTTGGAAAAGTAATATTTATAGTACAGTTACATTACAAAAATTAATATTTGCAAAGGATACTTTTGTCATATATATATATATATATATATATATATATAAACGATAGTATCTTGAATAAAAAAATTAATTATACAATTGGTTTATTAATTATAATTAAAAGTTCAACTAAAGTTTTTAATTTTTCAAAAGTTTCTAGAATTATGTCCTTTTCATTAGTTCCATTAGTTTGATTGATAAAAGTTTTGTGAATAGATATTTTTATATTTATTGTAAATAAATATTTTTACATTAAGTGTATTGACAATCAATATAAAAATATTTATTTACATTGATTATAAACCTTAACAAGGTTCTTGTTTTTAATCAGTTGCATTTTCAATCAATATAAAAATTTATTATTTTATATTAATTGTATTGATAATCAATATAACAATGTTTATTTCAGTCATGAAAAGGGTACAATTATAGCATTTTTAATAATAAGAATATCTAATTAAACCTTTTAATTTTTAACAAGTTTCTATCTAATAATATATTCATGTTTTTATCAAAATCTGGAAGTGATGCATGTTAGGATGAACATGACCAAGATGAGTTCCAGATCCTGTACGTCAAGTGACATGTCGACCTTTTTAAGAGTGAGGACTTGTAAAACAAAAGAGAGGACTCCGACGTTAAAGTAAGTATATCAATCATGTGAGAATAATGTATAAAAATATGTATATCGATGAGCATATAAGTGCTCGTGAATGAGTGCAGTGACTATATGTTTCTCGGTGTGAATTATGTGTTCACTACTGAAAAAATGTTATTTACGACAGTTTTTTTATCCCTTTTAACAATGATTTTACGATCATCTTTGTAGCCGACGTAGTTGAAAGTCAATAATTTCGATGACGATTTTCAAACCGTCTTTGTAGCTTACAATTTCTAAGATGGTTCCCATTAGAAGATTTTTTAAAAAAATAAAATTAAATTAAAAAGGTGTTTCTAAGACGGTTTTTTCGAAAAACCGTCTTAGAAGAATTTTTTTATTAAAAAGATAAGAAGGTGTTTCTAAGATGATTTTTTTTCAAAGAAACGTCTTAGAAGTTGGTTTTTTATTTAAAAAAGTAGACTCAAAGATGGTTTTTTGAAAAATTGTCTTAGAAGTTCCAAATTCTAAGAAGATTTTTGTAGAAACTGTCTTAGAAGTTTTTTTTTTAAAAAAAAAGTATGTGTTTCGAAGGTTTATATTCTAAGACGATTTTCGTAGAAACCATATTAGAAGTTGTATTTTTAAAAAAAAAAAATTTCTGGAAAAGTGAAATGAAACAATTGGTAAGTTACAAATAACAAAAGAATTGCTTTTGTTTTAGCCGTTAGCGATAATATTGAAACATCAGATTAGCTACAAAATCAGCACGCTAGCATTTCATTTCTAAAAGAATTCAATCCACCAAGCTGCATAACAATAAAAGAATTCAACGGAAAAAAAACACCATTCATAATGAATCAACTAAGCAATAAAAATTAATTATAACAACCAAGACTTAGAATAGTAAGTAGGGAAAGGCATTAAGATTTTCATCAGTTTACAAGATGGTTTACAGTCACATGCAGTCAGTGGCAGACTAAAAAAAAAAAAAATTTATGTCCGCACATTTAGTGGCAGCTGTCCCTGAAATTTTTTTTGTAAAAAAATTTAAATCAACACTTTATGTAGTTGCTTTTGTAACAAGATGCAGATAATAGTTTGACCAAACATTAAGTCTCCAAATTTTACCAATCCTCCAAAACAAATATGAGAATATACTTCAGTATATCCATAAATCATATTCTATTTATTATATTTAGTAGTATTAGTATGATGAAATTCGATTTAAAAAAAAGGATTTTGTAATCAATAATCATAAGTGTAAAACTCTAGTGTCTGATCATGGTTTGAACAATTATGTTTTCAAACAAGACATGAGAGATTAAATAATAATTTTTTGACCTTTTTTCGCCAATAATTATTATTTTAGGAAAACTATTTTTTTCATATGAAAAGGTTATGTACAAAACGTGATAAAGTTTGCGTGTCATAATTGGGAAAAAAATAAATTACAAAAAAGTGATTGCTTCAATGTCATTATTTCCAGAGTACCAATATCTTTATACTTTTCATTATGAACCAAGAAAAAAGTGAAAAACTGTCATCTAAACATACATTAAAAAGCATAAAATAAAATAAAATATAATTACATCATAATTGAATTAGAATTTAATTTTAATATATTTTAAATTTTATAATCGTAAAATATTTCATAGATTTATTTTCATTTTCTAAAATATAAAACATGAATAGTATGCAAATATCAATGAATGGACGACAAAAATAATCCTAAAGGTCATTTAGCAATTAAAAAATAATAAAATCCTAAACAAATAATAGGTTACTCCAAAGTCGACACACATCCAATTTAAGTCCAAAACGAGGGTCACCTCAAATAATACGCTTGTATTGCACTAGATGCAAATAAAAAATGTGTGATGGACACTTCACAGTTTACATACATAATCGCGTGAACATGCATAGGCATATCATCCATTTACTTATGTAGATGACAACACCAAGCAGTGAACTAATAGACGATGTTCGTTGACAAAACACGTGTTCATTCCTATTTATTATGGACTCGTTGAGACGTGAGTGCTTCAGACTTCAATGCAGAGCCGCAGAGGAAGAAAGGTAAAAAAAAGAAGATAAAAGATAAAATGTTTAACACATGTGGGTCCGCCACTGCATGCAGTAAAAATCAATTATAACAATCACGCCTTATCCTAGTAAGTGGGGAATGGGCATGAAGGTTTCCATCACTTCATCTATTTTTTATACTATAAAATTAAGATAAGATGTTTTACATGCAAATGCTTATATGATCATGTACAAAGATACAATATAATATAACCAAAATATTAAATAAACTTTGGCATTGATCTTTAACATAACATTAGTCAGGTACTGGTCATTGACCCATAAAGGACACAACTTATTTATGATTCCAAAAATTAGCAAGATTCTTCTTTTTCCGTGGACCTTCAATGACAAAAAGACAATTTCTATTCAGGGCTCTTGAAAATTGCTTGGGCATCAAAGTATAATCACACAAAAATACTAACCATAAATATCAAACATGTCTAAACTGTGGATTCTCATCAAACACGTCAAATGGTTGTTCTATAGTCTGCAGATATCAAAGAAAAGAAAATGTCAATAAGTAGCCCTTTCACACTTCAAAAAATATGCAGTTAAAGAACCTACAATTCCTTTCTTATCTCCAATTCTAATGAGGTCTCGTACAAGTATGCTTCTCCTCTTTCTGTCACTCTCATTGCCCCTTGACCATCAGGGTTGCAATTGCCATTATTCCTCGAAAAAAAATAAAAATAAAGGCTATTGAAACAATAGTACGAAAACCAATTTGGATAGCCAAAACAACTACTAAGTGCTCTCTAATCACTTCTCCCCATCATATGCAAATTCTTTTCCATTTAAATCAAAATGATATGTCTCCTGCACCCTGTCCATTATCTTTCTCCTTACACCCTTGCCTTCTACAGGTGAAATAAAAAAATTAAAAAAGGAGTAATATGCAAATGTCAGTGAAGAAAAGTATAACTTTTGACACTAGAGTTAGTTACCCCTCATAAAGGTTTGTGACTGATCCTTAAATTCAATTCTCATGGATTTGTTTGCTCGCATTCAATATGCAATTTAAGACTAGAGTGTTGTGTAGTTCATTTCATTGACAAAGAGATAGAATTGTAGAATTACAGATAAAGAAAGAAACATGAAAAATTTATTGTCAAATGGTTACTTACCAGATGAACTGATTTGGTAAAAACAAACAAGAACTAGAGAAAAGTAGATCTGGAACATAAAATTGATTGTTGCAAGTACTTCCATGATACCAGGAAAACATAAGGGGAGATTTTATTCTAATAATCTATGATCCATTAAATTGTTAACCTTGAATAACATCAACTAAATTCTCATAACTACCTTAAACCATTTTTGATACAAAAAAGTGGAACACAATTTTAAGAGCAAATGCATCATTAGCAACTTATTAAGAGCTGCACAAAATTTTAAAGCACTAATGTTCAATTTTTATGATCAATTTCTAGCTTATATTTAAGCATTTAGACATAATAGTCACGTCTTCAGTTATCAGATAATCACAGGAAGAAGTAGAATAATCAAATTTACAGACCTGGTGCAAGCTGTAGCCTTTTAATTTTTGTCGTTTGGCAACTTGACACTCTATCAACATGTAATCTACTAAAGATATTAGGCCATTTTTCAAATCTGAAAACTAGCATAAATAAAAAAAAAAGTATATGCCTGGATTTTACAAGTATAAGTAATCAGAAGGGTACCAATCTACCTTACACTATGAATAACTACTTGTACAGCCTGTTCATTAGTTTTGGAATGTGTATCAAAATGCCAAAGTGTCAAACCATCAGTCCATTTCTTCTTGTGAAGATTAAGCAACATCTTCTCCTCAAGTTCATTCTTCCTGTAATTAATGGCAAGAAATTGAAAAACGGGTGAATTTAACCCTCTCTTTTGTACAATGCGTAATCGATGACCTAATGCCAGTTCAACCCATGGAACAATGCCTAAAGAGGACCAATAAAAAATGGTTTGAGGCAATTAAAAAAATGTAGAATAAGTGCTTCCTTGATGCTAGGCCAAACACTTAGTTCTGGCTTCAATATTCCACGTGATTAAACAACCACCAAAGGATATTACTCTCTGCAATGAACAATGACAATAGTCGATTAAGCAGCAAAGGACAATACTTAGTAGTGTGAAAGATATTTCCTACCAACAAGTAAAAAGAGGAATAATGCATTAGAAATTCTGAATGAAAATGAAAATAATGACTGACTCATTCATAATCTTAGGTTGAAGTTGAACTTAATGCCAGAAAAATAGATAAGGGTGGGTCATTGCACCCGATGTGCCATCAATCCAGAGGTTTAAATTAGTTACAATGCAACTTTATTCCATAAAACAAATGTAATTAATTACAACAACTTTTTTTATGGCAGATAATATTTGTTGTGCAGTTGGTGGTGATATTAATTTCGGCAAGATGACCAGGACATGCGTACTTGAGATAATGCCATTCAAATATATATAATAAGTGAACCTTATTTTTTTTATCTGGTAGTACTCTTATTTTCAATGCAATAAATTGTCTAGCAAATGAATGAAATAAATTGGAGCAAATATATACCTAAATATAAAGCCAAATCCTACAAATCAAAACATGAACTAAATAAATAAAACTCACATTAAAAAGAGGAGAAAAAAATCGATAGTTCAAATCCAAGCGTGGAACTAAATTCCTCATATGTACAACAACGGCTAACAAAAATCTACTATAATTATTATTGATAATAATAATAATAATAATAATAATAATAATAAATTAATAGAAAAAAGAAAGTGAATAACCTTGTTCTGATGACGCAATCGGCTTGCTCAGGGCGTCAAACATAGCAATCTACGAAGAAGAAGATAAAGAGAATTGCAACACTTTGCGATCGCTCATCGCCATGTTCGGAGATTCGATTCAGCACTTTCACTATTCACTTCACCGAACAAGGCGTGCGAACTACACAACACGAGCACCTTAATCTGATACTAGGGTTTTACAAAATTGTCTTAGAATCACAACTTTCTAAGATAATTTTGGGAAAACTATCCTGAAATGGAAACCATTCTAAGACGTTTTTTTGCAAAAATCATCTTAGAACGGTAGGTTCTAAGACAGTTTTCGCAAAATCGTCGTAAAATGATTGTACTTATTTACAAAAATGTCACAACATTTCTTTCTAAGATGATTTTTGATCAACCGACGTTAAATCAACGTCGTAACAAATGTTTTTCCAGTAATGGTTGGTGAAAATGTGTTGGGTGTACCAATGAATGTGTATTGAAGGGTTAAATAGAACCTATATTTATAATGTGGAGGGGGAGCCCCTAATCTTTGTATGTCGGGATTGTTATAGTGAGCAGCAAACCTTGTAGATAATTATTAAGTTGTAGATAAAGACTAACAGATAATTGTATGTTATATATAATTGAGTTTATAAATATTATTTGATAAAGAGGTTTCAATATTATCAATAACAATTGAATAAATAAGCATTAAAGATAATTTATTCAGTCTAACAGTTTAGCTATTGAGGAGGAGGAGGAGACGCTTGTGTTCATGTAACAGGACTAACATGAAGGACTGTTATTGTATTGAAACATTGATTAAGTGATTACTTATATTTTGCGAACCTCAAATAATACATAAACCTATTAAAAGAAGAGCATTGAAAGGAAAGGAAAAAGATTTCGTGATTAACATGTTGGAATTTGGCGCTAACGTGAATGATATTTACTCATGAAGAAATCTTGAGAGGGAATGAAATTGGCGGTAAAGTGAATGAGATTGTGGGAATGAAATTGGCGCAACATGTATGAACGAAGTTTGTGAAAAGGGAAAGAATTATAGCACATATTGTGAAGGAGCAGTGAGAGGATAATGTGAAAGTGGAATGGAGGATATATTTATATTTTTATTCATGAAGAAAAATTCTTATCACATAAGAATATATTTTTCTATCTCTTTTTACCTTATTTATAAATAAAATAAGTTTGAAACTAATTATTTTATTATTTCATAATAAATGCAGAATAAATTTCCTAATCTTATATTTTCATAATTAAAAATATTATCTGTAAAACTAATGTACTCAAACGCATAATTCTCAGCTTAAAAGAATTATTATCGACTACATCCATATATTTTGCTAATGCTTAGTGATTTGATATTAGTGGGAAATTAGTAAAATTATTAAGCTTAGCTGTTAAATTTCTTTTATTACAAAGTTTGATTTTCATGTATTATTAATGCAAAGAGTTTTATGCTAATAAATAATAAGAAATAATTTTAGATATCATTTTTACGATAAATATTATAAAATTTAATAAACTTATAATTATATTCTTAAATTATTTTGTGTACTTTAATTAATTTTTTATATTATACGGGTATAAATAATTTTCTTTATTCTTTCTGTTTTATATTACATGTCAGTTTGTGTTTTTTTTCCATTTATTTTAAGATATTTATTACTTTAAAAATAAAAAAATAATTAATTTTTAATAATATTTCATTTATTAATACCTTTTCTAAATACTTAAATGAATTTATAATTATATTATTATTAATTTACAAAATAAAATTAATTTATTACAATAATTTGTTTAATTAATATTTTTAAATGTTTAGATTACAGATTTTAATAATTAATTCTTTTTTCATAATGCTCTTTGTATCGTTTCTCTTTTAGTAATATACTGTTTATATTTAATAAAAAGAGTAATTTTATTAAAGAAAACATTACGTGTTTAAATTAACAGTTACATTCCATTCCATGTTTCATGTTTTATGAGTTTTATCATCTAGGGTGAGGTATGGTTTGAATGTTAACTTTTTATTTTCAAATTTTTAAAATTTAGAAAATATATATCGAGAAAAAATACTTTAAGGTGTCGTTATGTTTTTACTTCTTCATAAAAGACTTAAAATATAATAATCAAGGATAAATAAATAAAAGAAAAAGAAAAAGAAGTTTAAATTTTCAATATTCGGTCGTAAAAAGTTTTAGTGACGGAATTAACGATAGATTTAGCGACGGTTGGAGACTTATGCTGGTAGCGTAATATCCACGCTGATAGCATGGGAAGTGCTCCAGAAAATCATTTTCCACTGGTATGCCACGCTGGTAGCGTGGGAAGCACGCTGATAGCGTGGGAAGTGCTCCAGAAAGTCATTTTCCACTGGTATGCCACGCTGGTAGCGTAGGCCTCACGCTGGTAGCGTGGGAGCACGGGCTGGGGCCTATAAAAGGTCATTTTCGCGTTTTTGAAGGGAAAAACCTTCTTTCTTCTTCCTCTGGCCCTATTCCGCCATTGTTGAGCTTGGGAAGATCCATATCTTCACCAAACTTCATCAAAACACTTCCCTTTTAACATGAAACTTGTGAGAAACCTTCTTGTGAGCTAGAATCCTTCATCTTTTTTCCCAAAAATCCACCAATCGGAGAAATCCCTTTCTCTAGGGAACTTTGGGAAAAGCTTGAGTTTGCGGAAAAGACGGCGATTCAAGGACGCTAAGGCCTGGGAAAGTCATTTTCTAGCATTCCTTGACTGTTTAGAGGTAAGAAACTCAAGTTTTACCGTTTGATTTGTGAGTTTGATTTTGGGATGAATAGTGACCCATTTGAGCTAGAGCTAGAATTAGCCTTAGGTCCTTTAGAAAAGTATGTTTAGAATGTTGTTGTGATGAAGGATTAGCTCTCAAATGTTAGTTTCATGAACTTGGATTCTTGGCTATGAGATATGCGTGTGTTGATATTGCGTTGGTTAATTGATGATTATAGAACATGCATGAGCCTTGATACTTGCTCTACATGTGCCTGAGAGGCTATATGAACGGCTACATTGTGTGAAGGAAACCGTTCAAGCTATGTTGTGAATTCTTGAGTTTGGCCTGTATAGAGCTTAGAGCTCTTTGTTTTGGCTTGCACCGAGTCTTGTGGAGACTCTAGTGCTTTGGCTAGGCCAAGATAGACCACTGAGGGTCTATGTATTGTTAGTGATTGATGAGCCTTGGTAACCTTAAGTTAGATGACTTTGAGATTTTGGAAAGGAAGGACGTTCCTTTCATTGTGACGGTTGAGAATCGAGTTATATGCTTATGCCTTGTGTGGTTGCTTTGGTTTTGATTTAAGCTATATGCCTTGTATAGGGCGTGACACCGAGGGTGTCAGTGGCGTAGACCACCGATCAGGGAGAGAACTGCAGAGCACGGCTTTGCCAGGTAAGTTCTTGGTTTCTTGGGAGTGTTTCCCACTGCTGTGTTCCACCATACTCCGAGGGAGTGATGGTTGCATTCATGATGCATGCATTGAATTGGTTGTTGCTTTCTCATAATGATATGTATGCATGCTTTTATGCTTTGTATGTATAGTTACCTGTTGAATAAATCTTCTGGCCAATTAGATAGATATGGACCTCCCTAGGAGAAGAGCGCACCTCCTAGCTTGGTTTGCTCTTGGGTGATGATGATCCCTTAAGACCAAGAGATAGGTGGTCCCGTCGCGGTTGAAGCCTATTCTCGGAGGTGCCATATACGTGCGTCCATGTGTAAGGGGTACCTCCCGATGGGATGACACGGGTGTGAGTTCCGGTCTCACACTGAGGTTTGATGCTGATGATGATGCATCGTGGCGGCGTAGTTCCGCAGTATACATTAAAGCTAGATGACTTGGCTATGTATTGTTATGAGGGCCGGGAGGCCAGATTGTTTGTGATGCCTTGATGACGTGTGTCATGAAAGTGAGCCACGGTGGAGGAGATGCCTCCAAGGACCCTGAGCTTAGTGAGATGTGCATCTCACCCGTGTGGGGATTATGTTTTGCAGGTGATCCATCTGACAGAGATGATCGGTTTCAGGGCGGAAGGCCCCAGTAGAAACACTGTCTGCACAGTTGTGTTGCAGCTTGAGGAGAGCTTGGTAGCTCAGTTTTGCTGATGATGCTTTGTACCCCTATAGAGGGAAGATGTGTGTGTGCACACATGTTATGTTTCGTAATGTCTATATATCTTGTATGCCCTCGTGTGAGGAATTGATCTTTGAGATCAAAAGTACCCGGATGCTTATTCTTTTGTATAGACACTGTGAGTGTCACCTGATATATGTATATATCTTTGATACCTCCTGATATATCTGTAGAGATATTGGTTATTTCATCTGCCTTTGGTTATGTTTGTTTGGATCAATGAGGCTGGCATGTGTGTTTATGTTTTATGTTAAAGTTATATGTGTACCATATATAATGTATCAAGAGATATGGTTTCGAAATCGCTTCCGCAGCTTATTAATTAAAGTAATTAAGCACTTATCTAATTAAGTAATATGTTAATAGACCGGATGCATACGGGGTGTTACATAAAATATTGATATCTTATTTTAAGTTTTGAGTCTATTTTGTAAAATATTTTTTAAATTTTAAAAATATATTTTTACTTTTATTTTTATTTTATTTGAAAATAAAATAAAAAGTCAAACGAAAGGTGACTAATTAAAATAAAAGATGTAAAACAACAACCAGTACATCCAAAAAAACATATAAGCAAAAAAAAAAAAAAAAAAAAAAGAATT
>PYAF01001605.1:138578-176713 GCA_007407185.1 Glycine tomentella | reverse complement strand
TTTTTTATCTTTCTATTTGCTCTTTTATGCCAAATAGTTATAAACTTACCCCAAAAAAACATGGTAAAGGTGAAGTTTAAAAAGTTATCTTTATCTGAAAATAAACTTTAATGGAAATAGTAGATAGTATATGTAATAATGGTGTAGAAAAATTTTAGATTATCATCCGCTTTATTTCTATTAAGTTATTTTAACTCACAAATATTTCATTTTTCTCTCCTATATATAATACAAAATTAAATAATTCTCTTCAATTTTAAGCAATTCAAAATCATCTGTGCCACACAAAATAATATATTTTTATTAAACAACCTAATAAATAACTTCTATTGTAGATGCTTGTAATCACACTTTATTTTAAGCTTTGAACTTACAACAAGAGACTTTAGCTCAATTAGTGATAATTGTTATGCATACTTAATTTTGTATATTTAAATTACATAACAATTATATAATTTCTTCTCTTTAATATTTTTTTAATCTAAAAAGATAAGAATTTAGCTTCTTCCGAGTTTTTATCCAGAGAATACTAAAGTTAGTATATTTATAGTGTTTTTGTTCTTTTTTTTTTTTTATAGAGTTTGACACAGCATGAGGTTTGGAAGATGTTGAAGAATTGGAGCAGTGTGATAGTGCACGCTCAACGTGAGAAGCCAAATTGGAGGTCAGCTATATTGTGCATGCATGTTAAGTGTGCAATTGGAGCCTTAGCACATGGTCACTTAAGTCAGTTGAACTTTGCATGTGATCACATGCATGTTTAGTGCATGATTATTTTCGAAAAACATTATTGTGGTGCATTTTGAAGGATAAAAAGAGGGAGCATTGTGTTGTAAACACACAAAGTAGGGCACGAAGAGAAAAAGAAATCCACTCACTTCCCTTCTTCTTCCATTTTCTTTTATTTCTTGTGTTTCATCTTGTATTTTTGAGAGACTCGTGAGTATGAGAGGCTAAATTACCTCCTGTTGGGACTTGATAACCAAACACTCTTTATGTAATGACTTTTATTATCCATTTAATGTTATTTCAATATCATTTCTTCCTTTATATGTTTATTGTCTTATTTATGGTTTGATCACTCATTCACATGTATATTATAGGGTTTTGATCATTGAAAAATGTTTGCACCCTAAGAACTTGAAGTATCTTCTAGATAATCCATGTCTAGGGATATAATGACGTTATTTAGCCTTGTTTATGCATCTTTATTCTTTACGCAAATTATTTGATGTAGCTCTTAAAGGATTAGGAGTGAAATTAAGTAATTTAGGCTTTTTTGCATCAGGAATCATGATTAGGATAATTGAACTAATGAAAATAATAGTTGGAATAACGTTATTTGGTAGACTAAACACCTATCACATCTACGAAAATTTGCATCAAACGACAATTTACACCTCCAACCGTTTGTTTTCTTGTCTCTTGCATGTGTTCCGCCTTGTTATCCTTTATTATGGTTGAATTTCATATTTCTATATTATCACTTGACAAATATTTAGTTCAATCATTTATTCGCTTAGAATTAGATATATACAAACTTCAAATACAGTCAAAATTCGTGTGAACTCGACACTCAATCTTACCGTTTTAATACTATTTAGACAAATTGGTGTATTTGTTAAGAAATTAACAATGAGTTAAATAGATTCCAAAGTTTTAAAGTTTTTTTTATCCTTTAATAACTTTCTAGTATAAAAATATTTTGTTATTATTTCTTATTGAATATTTTATTGTCCAAATGACAATTAGATTGATGACACATAAAACACTAATCTATTTTAGATTTGTCATGACTCATACAGTCTTCTAGTATCTTACTACAAATTTATCCTCATTGAATCGAGTAGTTGATTTTTTAAATTGATAGATTGTTAATTTATTGTCTAGTTTTTTTTTTTTCCTTTTTGAAGAGAAGGTATTCTCGCCAAAAATTATCAGATCAATATGCCAAAATATAAAAATCACCAAAAATAATTTTAACTCTCTCACAATAAAGTATTTTCTAACATTATTAATTTAAAGAATTCTTTTATACTTTCTTAATGTGTTATGTGATTATCAAACATCTTTTATTTTGTTATTTGTTATTTTTAATTATTATCAGTTAAAGTTTGTTATTTATGTTTTTTCTTTTTATTGATAAATATTAATTATTAAAATATTATTAATTTTTATTAGTGAAAGAAAGAATTTAAATCTGTAACTTTTTCTTTTTTTTCTTCTTTTTTTAACATTAGATCAATTTTATATTTCTTTTTATTATTGTAGATTATCTGACTATTAATATAAATTTTTTATATTTATATGTAAATTTATAATTTTTTAAAAATAAATTTTTACAACTATATCAAATTAATAATTGGTCCATACAATTATTAATTTAAGAGAATAATATTCCTCAATATAATATTTTCAAAAGAATAATCCTTAAAATATAATGTATTAATATCATAACTAAGAAAAAAAAAACCCAATAATTGCACAATAATATAATATAATATTTATATTTGTTTCAGTCTAACACGTTTTTATAAAAAATAATTTAAATTTAAATCCAGATGCACAGCAGGACAACACAGCACAAATAAGCACTAGTGTTTCTATCTCCTTCGTACACAGTGGTAGACTAGAGATAGAAAGAGAAGAATAAAACCCGAAATATACTCTTTTTGCGGATATTCCAATAATACCCTCCGAATATTCCCTCCCTCTCTCCAACCGTTAGTATATCTATCACCGCTCCCTCTCCACCCTTTTCCTCCTTTCTTCTTCTTCCCAAATTCAGTTATACAAACACATTCTTCTCTTCTCTTCTCATCTCTTCCTCTCCATACATACCAAACATAAATTATTTTTTTTTTTCATATTTTTCTTCTAAGTTTCCCTTTGCATAATTTCTCGCGTAACGGAAAGCCATGAAATTCGGAAAGAGCCTGAGCAACCAGATCGAGAAAACCCTGCCGGAGTGGCGTGACAAGTTCCTCTCCTACAAGGAGCTCAAGAAAAAGCTCAAGCAAATCGACCCTCCCGCTGCCGCCGATGAACGCCCCGGCAAACGCCTCAAGTCCGACGCCGTTCCCGACGCCGCCGACATGTCGAAGGAGGAGAGCGACTTCCGGAACCTGCTGGAGAATGAACTCGACAAATTCAACACCTTCTTCGTCGAGAAGGAGGAAGAGTACATTATCAGACTCAAGGTACTCTTTCTATCTTTCGTTGCGTGGAAGATATGTTTCTTTTACCATTTTTTTTTTAGGATTCCTTCAATTCAACGGTAAATAACTAAATATTAAACTGTTAGGATTTCTTTCTTTTGTCTGGATGAGTTTGACGTTATTCTTAGCTTTTGAATGAATAAGTGGATTTTGCTATTTTAACTTGTCCAATAATATTTCTCAATATCTATATGTTTTTCCTGGATATCTGTTAGTTTTCTTTTTCTCCCAGAATTTAAAATAAATAGCAACTCGTTATGTGATTATGGAATTTAATTTTAATTAGCTAAGCAAATTGATAGATTCACAAGCCATGAACATGTATGGATGACTTTTTTTTATGCGACTAAACAGAATACCGGCTTTTGATCAGGTAATATTGGTGAAGATTCTTATTGCAATTTAGCAATGCCAATTTGTCTTGCTTTTCTTTTGCACAAGATCGTGACTGGTTTTTTTTAGGTCTTTTGGTTATTTTCGGATAACTGTAACCGTGGTTTAAGCGTATGATCTATTTTTTTTGGTTGGGCGTAGGGTCATTTATATTCAGGAAATAGTTAGATAATGGGAAGTTCTAATGTTTGTTGTGGTTGGAATCTACAGGAGTTACAAGATAGGGTGGCCAAAGTTAAGGATTCAAGTGAAGAGATGATGAAAATCCACAAGGAAATTGTGGATTTCCATGGAGAGATGGTCTTGCTGGAAAACTACAGTGCCCTTAACTATACAGGTACTCTCAACTTTCATATATATTAGTATAATATTAACTTATTTTTCTATATTGATGTTGAAATATAACAAAATTTGCATTCTTTACATTTTAAAACTTGTCCATGTCCCTTTTAGAATTTTAGCATTTCTAAGTACAATGGAAAAATCAAGTAGTAAGATAGAATAAGATACGTTACCAATACAAGTTGTGCACTCCATTGCTCCTGAAAATTCTTCTGGGCAAGTTGGTAGGACAAAGCATATGCTTTTCTTGGAATGAAGAATCTACTTTGAACATGTCCATGTTTCTGAAATTGAACATCTAGCCCTTTTGATACCTCTATAACTAGGCTTCTTATTCTTCTATTTACTTGGTAAGCCAGCTAATTCAAGAATAGTAAGTATGTCCTCAATGTTCAAATTAAATATGATGCTGATCTTCATAAATATTCCAGTTGCAAAGTATACAAAGGTCACATCATCTTAAAGCATAAACAATCAAACAGAGGAGTTTCACTTTTTTTACTTGCCCCTTGAAAGTGATTCTGGTTTGAAAATGCTACAAAAGCACATGGAATATGAAAAATATGTGGTTTTCAGACAGATTTCTGTGATTATTGTATCTCTACTCTGCACTTGGAAACCACTGTGTCAACTTTAGATCAACTAGCTTTAGAGATATATGCTTTTGTGATCAGCTTTAGGTTAGTTATTTTGAGCATAAATAAAAGAATGTGTTACTTATGATATTTCTTTCTTTAAACAACTGTTCCATTCCTGGTATCTAATTATTACCTCAATTTTCATTCCACAGGGCTAGTGAAAATACTTAAAAAGTATGACAAGAGAACTGGTGCTCTTATTCGCTTGCCTTTCATTCAGAAGGTCTTGCAACAACCTTTCTTTACCACTGACTTGCTCTACAAGCTTGTAAAGGAGTGTGAAACAATGCTGGACCGCCTTTTCCCTGTGAATGATCCTGCTCCAGTTTCCAGTGAGACAACTCCCCAAGCTGAAGGTTTTGATCCTTCAACTTCAACCACTACCAAGAGTGATGGTTTGCTTATTCCCAAGGAATTAGCTGAGATTGAGTACATGGAGAGCCTTTATATGAAGAGTACCGTATCAGCTTTGCATGTTTTGCAGGAAATTAGAAGTGGAAGCTCAACAGTTAGCATGTTTTCATTGCCACCGTTGAAAATAAGTGATTCAGAAGAAACATGGAAGAAAATCCCGGTTCTTGAACAAACAGCCAAGTAACCTGCTGGGTTACGTTGAGAGCAATGTAGTGGGAGGTGGCTATTTTCCCGTCTATTTTTTTCTTTTAAATCAGACACCTCTGTTATGCACGCCTTAGATACTAACACAGATGTAAGATTCTAAATGTAAAGATGGAATTAATTTTATAGAATTATAGGTTCCATATAATAAAACCTCTGGATTTTGAAGATGTTATGTTTTGACATTTTGCTGACGCACGTATTCAGTATGTAATATAATTATATATTCCATTTTTCTGCTTCATAATACAATGTTATAGGATGCATTTGGAGGTCACATTTATAAGTACCCTACTCCCC
Source organism: Glycine tomentella (assembly GCA_007407185.1). Classification (NCBI taxonomy): domain Eukaryota; kingdom Viridiplantae; phylum Streptophyta; class Magnoliopsida; order Fabales; family Fabaceae; genus Glycine; species Glycine tomentella. Next base: position 171,204 of record PYAF01001605.1, on the reverse strand, counting down.
TTCCATTTTTTTTCTCTGTTTGACAATAATAAAGCAGACGCCAAGCTGCTCTCAGAAGGTGGCGTTATAGAAAAATTCAATGGTAGTAGTGGTCGGCTGAATGGTAGTTACATAAGTGGTATTGTAGTGTACGCTGAAAAAGATCTTGCCAGCATTAATAGTTTGTGTATTCGTGTTAAATGTAGGTGAATATCAATATCAATGGTGGAAAACATGTAGAAGTTTAAACCTTAAAAGTTTTAGCAAATCATGTTAGATTCAGTTATAAAACCAGTTTTCTTATCCTGACGGGCGACTTTACTGCCATTGATTCACTTTTCTTCATCTCAATATCAACATGTTGCTGCTCTCATTGAACTAATGTCTGATTGATATGATCCAGCAAATATCACTGGTACTATGTTTCTTTGGATAAAATCAAGTTTTCAGGCGAGAAATATTACTATGCAAGTAATGCCACTAAATTTTTGATGGAGTAATATTTTTTGAACACACCAACAGTACTAACACTCAACAGTATTGATTTAGCACCATCATGGGAGTGTCCACTGAACATTTTTCTTCCCACTTTACATGGATTTTGATCCTCTATAATTCATGAATTCCATCCATTCATTTTATTTTATTATATATAATATTTAAACTTAAATTTTGTTAGTTTTAGTGGTTAGATTTACAACTCCAGACCGTGCATTTTTTTTGAAACTCCATTCCACTTTATAGTATTTTAAGAGATTATGTAATATGTACGTGAACAATACCATGAAATATAAAGTCTTCTATTACAAGGACTTTCATGGTGGCAAGTACAGAAGCTAGCTTTGCATATCAATCACAAGAACAACGTGAACAACAATGCAAGATCAAAATGAAACTACAGTACTAGGCACATGCTAAACATGTATGCAAAGAGAAATAAATGGAATAAGTGAATACATGTTGCTTAGAATATTTATTTTGCGAGGTGGGCTGGAGAGAGAGGAACTGGAATATCTTTCAATCCTTCCAACATCAAGATGACGTTCTTGATTGAAGGACGAAGAGGTGGACTGTCTTGCACACACCACAACCCCACCTCACCATTCTTTCCAGTATCCTCCAATCTACAGTACATTCATATTCTTTAACAAGCTTATTTAACTGCCCTGCTGCAAAGCATTGATATGCCCAGCTGGAAAGATGTATCTCCTGCGGCGGACAATCTCCAGTAGTACCATCCCAAAACTGTAAATGTCAAATTTTACTGATTTTGGTGCATCCTTCTGCCATTCAGGTGCCAAGTACTTACTTGTCTCATCATCCTCATTTTTTATTCTTGAATGGTCAAGCTTCAGTAGCTTTGCCAAGCCAAAATCAGAGATGTTTGCAGTCCACACTTCATCTGTAAGTATATTTCGAGGATTTATATTGCAATGGATAATACAGACCTCACACTCTTCATGTAGATATAGGAATCCTCTAGCAACGTCCAATGCGATCTTTTGGTCTGTCTCTCCAAGACATGTGCTTCTCATCATTGAAGAGAAGACGTGCAAGAGACCCCTTGCTGACATATTCATAAACAAGAACCTTCCTAGCTCCATTGATGCAAAAACCAATGAGCTTCACCAAATTCCTATGATGTGTTCGATCAATGGCAGTAATTTCAGTTCGAAATTCCCTCTCCCCTTCATCAGCAATTGTCTCTAATCTCTTGACGACGATACTTGTGTTACTGTCACCAATTGTGCCTCTATAAACTGCTTCAAAGGACCCTCTCCCTATCTCCTCTGTGAAGCCTCCAGTGGATATTTCAAGTTTATCAAAAGAAAACGGACGCAAAGAACATTCTTCAGTAAATCCCGGATTCTCACTCTTAAACAACTTTGTGTACTTGTAAATTTTCCGCTTATAAGTGAGGAAAATGAACACTGCCAAGACCAAAGATAACAATGAAATGCAACCCAAAGTAATGGCAAGAACCATTACCAGTCTTTTCTTGTTATCGACGATGATCCTAGGGTTGAGTGTGGAGATGTTTGGAGTTGGACTAACCACGATTCCTGAAGGCACCTTGAAGAGGGCCACGGTCACTTGATTTTGAACCGTTCTTCCATATGTTAGCGGAAGTCTGTATTTTTTGCAATTACCGTTCAAATATAATACTGCCATGCAATCCCAATCTTCCAGGAAAGACTTCTCGCACTCCTCCTTCTTCATCTGCATAACCCAATATGGACTATCACTATCACTATAATACATATTCTCCGACTTAGTAATTTTATACGAAATCATTGCATCTTTACTGCTTTTGCAACCACACTTGCTATGGGCCAGTACGCAATCTAGGGACACGTTTCCGTTGATTTTGGATGGGATGAAACCAGGAAAACACTCGCACATGGCATGACCTGCTACGTTGGAGCAGTAACTGTTGAAGCCACAAAACCCTTTGATTTCACAATCATGGGAGTGTCCACTGAACATTTTTCTTCACACTTTACATGGATTTTGATCCTCTATAATTCATGAATTCCATCCATTCATTTTATTTTATTATATATAATATTTAAACTTAAATTTTATTAGTTTTAATGGTTAGATTTGCAACTCCACACGGTGCATTTTTTTTTAAACTCCATTCCACTTTACAGTATTTTAAGAGATTATGTACGTGAGCAATACCATGAAATATAAAGTCTTTTATTACAAGGACTTTCATGGTGGCAAGTACAAAGCAAGCTAGCTTTTGATATAATTCAATCACAAGAACAACCTGAACAACAATGCAAGATGAAAATGAAACTACAGTACTAGGCACATGCTAAACATGTATGCACAGAGAAGTTATAAATGGAATAAGTGAATTACATGTTGCTTAGAACATAATATCATCTAATCATGAATTAGTCAGTGAAGAAGTCAATACATTAGAAAATTATAGTATTTAAATTTTCATGTTTTTTTTTCTGAAATAAATTTTACCGAGTTAAGTTGCAAATTGTGTGTTTTGCATTATGATATTTTAGTTATTAAGTAATCAAGACTAATTCAATGTTTAATTTTCCATCACTTTATGTTTTTCAGTTTGCTTACTTTGGGGTTTTGAGATGGAAATAATTATACCAGAAACTCGGGGCTGGTCATTGTCTTTTGAACATTCAATCGTTTGTTACCCAATCCGACACTAAACTTTTGTCTTCTTCCTCCTGTATGTATCCTTTTTGTTTTACTTGGTTAAAAAAGACTTGAGACATTCATTTACTTAAAACTCTTGCATTGCCACTTATCCAAGTGATAACGTGGATTTGAGATGTTTACTTAGAAAATTAAGTCATAGGAGACCATTTGCTTAAAAGTTAAATTAAGCAAGGCCAGCTTAAATGTAATAACAAATAACAAATATCAACTTTGCTTTTCTTCTCTCTCGGTCTCAAAGCATCAAGTTCAGTACGTAGTTATGCATGTCATTGCCATAATTATCACCTTGCTGCTGCTCATGACCGCAGGCACAAGACTTGAAACGCAGTCCACAAGGATAGATCCTGGTGCTTTACTTGTTCCAAAAACTTCCTGGACTTCCCTTTCTAGTAAATTTGCATTTGGTTTTTATCCGCAAGGGCTAGGCAATGTATTTGTCGTTGCAATTTGGTTGGTTAGAGAGGAGAGCAAGACAGTGGTATGGACAGCAAGGCGAGATGATCCACCGGTCACCTCAAATGCAAAGATACAACTAACCAGGATGGTAAACTCGTGCTAATAGATAGCCAAGGAAAAGAGAAGCCTATTGCAGATTATATTGCAAAAGCTTCCTTCGCCTCCCATCTTTAATTCTGGAAACTTTGCACTATACGACAATAATTCCAGCATCATATGGCAGAGTTTCGATTACCCAACTGATACGTTGTTAGGGGGTCAATGTCTTCCTAATGGACTTCATCTGGTCTCAAGTTCATCGAAGAACAGCCACTCAAGTGGACGGTTTCGTCTCAAGATGCAAAATGATGGAAATCTGGTTCTGTATCCTGTAAACACAACTGACACATCACCGGATGCGTACTGGGCCAGTATGACTTTCAGTAATGGTTTCCAAACTCGTCTTTATCTCAACCAAACAGGTTCACTGCAGATTATGAATAGTGATATGAGCCTTAAGAAGATTGTCAATGACGAGTCATCTTTGCCCAATGACGGGAAAGGGGTCACTTATCGTGCAACCTTGGATTTTGATGGGATATTCCGGCTGTATGCGCATTTTGGCAATGGTAGTATCCATAAAGTTTGGCAGGCGGGGCAACAAAATGCATGTGGACTAAAAGGCCTCTGTGGCTTCAACAGCTTCTGCACATTCAATAACGTCCAACCAGTGTGCAACTGTATTCCGGATTTCGAGTTAATATATCCAACCGAGTCTACTCAGGGCTGTAAAAGGAGCTTTCAAATGAAGATTGTAATGGGGAGAAAGATAGCACAACCTTTTACTACATGAAGCAGATGGAGGATACTATTGTATGGGCGGATTATCCTTATTTTAAGGATATAATGCCACAAGAAGATTGCTCCTCTGCTTGTTTGGCTGATTGCAATTGTGAAGCTGTGTTTTACGACGATAGGGAAGGAAGCTGCATGAAACAGAGGCTTCCTTTGAGATATCTTCGTAGGCCAAGGCAAAATGAAGTTGGTGTTGATGCCTTGCTATTCTTGAAGGTAGGAAACAGGAGCCTCAACAACGGGACGGGGAATGATAATCCTGTGCCTGAACAACCACCTCCACCACCAATCAAGATTACAAGGAACAAAGCAACGGTCCAGATTATTGTCATTACGTCAGTATTTTCTCTGCTTTTATGTTCAACCATTGTCATCTCCAGCCACTACATGTACAAGATTAGGATATTGAGCTATAAAAGGCTGATGGAGACGGGTAACTTGGGCCTCAATGAAGAGTTAACTTTGAAAAGGTTTTCATACAGTGAGCTGAAAAGAGCAACAAATAATTTCAAACAAAACTTGGGAAAAGGATCTTTTGGAGCAGTTTAGAAAGGGGGTTTGAACAAAGGTAGGATGTTAATTGCAGTGAAGAGACTGGAGAAGTTGGTGGAAGAAGGAGAAAGGGAGTTCCAAGCAGAAATGAGAGCCATTGGAAAAACCCACCACAGGAACCTAGTTCGCTTGTTGGGTTTCTGTGCCGAGGGTTCTAAAAGGCTTCTGGTTTATGAGTACATGTCTAATGGTTCCCTTGGAAACCTTATCTTTGGAGCTCAGAGTCAGAGACGTCCAGAGTGGGATGACAGAGTAGGAATAGCACTGGAGATAGCAAAAGGGATTCTGTATCTCCATGAAGAGTGTGAGGCACCAATCATTCATTGTGACATAAAGCCTCAAAACATTTTGATGGATGAGTTCTTGACTGCAGAGATATCTGATTTCAGGCTAGTAAAACTTCTGATGCCAGATCAAACCAGAACCATCACTGGGGCTAGAGGGACAAGAGGGTATGTGGCCCCTGAATGGCACAAGTTGAACATCCCAATATCTGTCAAGGTTGATGTTTATAGCTACGGAATAGTGCTGTTAGAAATTTTATGTTGCAGGAGAAACACCGAAGTTCATGTTTCCGAACCTGAATAAATGTTTTGTTGCTGGACAACTTAATAAGCTTTTTCTTTGGGAATCCGTGGAAAATATGGTTAAGGTGGCACTTTGGTGCATCCAAGATGAACCTTTTCTTCGCCCAACAATGAAGAGTGTAGTGTTGATGTTAGAAGGAATCACTGACATAGCAATTCCTCCATGTCCCAATTCAAGTTATGTGTGAATTTTCTCTGAAGTTAACGTTGCAGAGTTTTCATCAGCTTGTTTCTTTGTCTTTCTGATACGTACTATTGTAATCCTTTCTATTATTGAACTTACTTTTTAGTGCTGTTCAGGTATAATAAGGTAGCAAGCCACGACCTGAAGTAGTTGTTTCCCATGTTAAAAAGTGTGGTATTTGGACTATGATTAAGTGTGGTTTCAGGTGTATAAAAAAAGTGTGGTTTCAGGTATATTTTGATGTGTCTCAAGTACTACCTATACCATTTTTCACCTAAAAATGACAGGTTTTAAAAAAAAAAATTATGTCTTCCTCTCAATTTTTCTATGTTTCTCACTTTATTTAATGAAACCAATTGTGGTTTCAGTATATTTTGATATGTCTAAATTACTAGCTATACTAAGTGATCTGTTTCCTGAACTACTGCTCAAATGAAAATAAGTTGTTGCCATCTGCTAGTTATTCAACTTCTTATTTTCATGTGGTGCTTGCTAGCTAATCAACTTTAATTTGCTACTACATTTTCCATGTTTGCACTAAAGTGATCCCGGATATTTTTCATCAACATTCACGAACCAAGGCTAATGTGAGCAAAAACGAAGTCAAGTAAACTACTAAAGCAAAAAGAATAGCAGTACAGGGCAAAGATGGAGAAAAAGCAGAAACGCGTTGAGGAATAAAGTAGAGGCATCAAAGATAAGAAAAAAGATAGTACCCACCAAGAAAAACAGAGATAGAGAGTGATGGAAATACCTCTCAATGATGCAATCTAAACCGTGAAATCCACCTTCAGTTCTGTATATAGTCTGAACTGAAGAAAACATAAAATGGGAATGCATCTTTAATTTCTTTAGTTCTCATTTCTCCACTTTATCAAAATGTCATTGACAAACATGCCAAAACCTTGTTAACTGTAAGAACAAAATAATTAAGATAAGCTCAATCATATATCGTAAGATTCACGTTTGTCAAGGGATAAACCCTTATATAAGTGACACTAAGTGGTATGCTATAAATGCCACTAGCAAGGGAGAGAGAGAACCATCAAATATCAAACTTGAAGTTGGCAAGATACTAGTTTCTGTTTGTTTGCATGAAAATGGATGCCATATTGGGCTCCCTAATGATTTTAGTGATGACTTCCGCAGTACAAGCCCAATTGAAAACTGGGTTTTATTCTACTTCATGTCCAAATGCTGAGGCAATAGTACGGTCCACTGTTGTATCCCACTTCAGCAAGGATCTAACCATTGCTCCTGGCCTGCTCAGGCTTCATTTCCATGATTGCTTTGTCCAGGTAAGCTAATCTCAACCTCAAATTTTTTCACTCACGTAAAGCCGTAAATGTATAAAAGAGGTTTATGAACACTAAAAAAATGAGAAACTATACATCAAGATTAAAAGTGACCAACATATAAATCTTAGTAACAAACTATGAATTTTTAACATTTGTTCTCTTAATTTTCTAAGTAACAATTATAATTTCACTTCACTTGCTTCATAGTCGTCAAGTCAAGTCTTAATTTCTTTTCATAGAATTTTATTGTCTCACACACATGAACGTCATTTGACATTATCTCCCACAGGGATGCGATGGTTCAATTTTAATTGCAGACTCTTCTGCAGAGAAGAATGCATTGCCAAACCTTGGTCTAAGAGGTTTTGAAGTGATCGATGACGCAAAATCACAAATAGAGGCCATATGTCCTGGAATTGTCTCATGTGCTGACATCCTAGCATTAGCAGCTCGTGATGCTGTCGATTTGGTATTAAGATAAACTCTTTAAACTTCATCAAATACACTCTAGCACTAGCACACACACTTGGCCTTTTTGAAGGAATAGATAAAATTAACACTGATGAAAATAATGGCAGAGTGATGGCCCAAGTTGGCCAGTACCCACAGGAAGAAGAGATGGGAGGATTTCTTTATCATCTCAAGCCTCAAATATGCCATCACCACTTGACTCAGTTTCAATCCAGAGGCAAAAATTTGCTGCGAAAGGTCTAGATGATCATGACCTTGTCACATTAGTTGGTATGCTTTCTCTCGTAGTATTTAATGAAAGAGAAATGTTAATAACACATTTTTTTAACACATATTTTATTTACTGAAATTTATTGAAAATTATAAAATTTTGTAATATTTTATGAGTTCTATTCATGATTTCATAAGAATATGTTAGAAAAAGTGTGTTAAGAGAGTGTGTTATTGGTACTCTTATTAATGGAAGTGTGTGACATATTTATGCTACTAGTATTTGAATACAATAATTTATGTTATGTATGTCTTATTTATGTGTCTTAAGGTGCACATACCATAGGCCAGACAGAATGCAGGTTCTTCAGCTATCGTCTATACAATTTCACCACCTCTGGTAGTGCTGATCCCACTATAAACGTAGCTTTCTTAGCTCAACTTCAAGCACTTTGTCCAAAAAATGGAGATGGCTTGAGAAGGGTGGCCTTGGACAGAGATAGTCCAGCCAAATTTGATGTTAGTTTCTTCAAGAATGTACGTGATGGTAATGGGGTTCTTGAGTCAGACCAGAGGTTGTGGGAAGATTCTGCTACTCAAAGTGTGGTGCAAAATTATGCTGGGAATGTTAGAGGGTTACTGGGGTTGAGATTTGACTTTGAATTTCCAAAGGCCATGATTAAGTTAAGCAGTATAGAGGTGAAGACTGGCACTGATGGAGAGATAAGAAAAGTGTGTTCAAAATTTAATTGAGCCTTTATCGTTGGTTTGGCAAGACTCAAGAGCTATAAATGATAAACAAATATTACTTGATGTACTAATGGTGTAGGAAAAGTATTGATGGACACCCAATATATTATTATACACCTATTAAACATAGATATTATAAGTATTATTATGTGACATAAATGAAAGAGATAGAAAGAAATTATGGGTTAGTTAGGTATTTAAAAATTGTGGGTATATGCTTATCATTACTCAATTGTGAATGAAGAATAAAAGCAAATAAAATATTTCCTATTGAAAAATATAAAATTTATCGTCGCCTGAGAGATTCGAACTCTCGCGGGGAGACCCCATGTACTTAGCAGGCACACGCCTTAACCACTCGGCCAAAGCGACTTGGATGTTTGTCCATCGTTACTTATAAAAATTAAACTTATAATAATTGATTTCTTAATGAGGCAAATTACTTTTACAAGCACTAACAATATAATTTTGGTTAGCATATATGCTTTATATCATTCGTTTCTTACGTAAAAACTGATTTTTAATATTGAAAAGAGACACTCATCAACATGTTATCCTTGTAATGTACAAGATATTTAAAAAACAAATATATTAAAACGTGTATTTTTTATAAAACGATCGAATTATATAAATTATAAAGTCATAATGAATTTTATATTTATATTTTTTACATTTTTGTCATCTAATTTATCCTAAAAGAGTCTATTAACTCTCGATAGTTTTCTGTCTAAAAATTCATATGTATGGTATGGTGAAATGATCTTTAAAAATCCGTGTCATCTGACACATCTCAGGGAAACAAAATTTTCTCTACTTATGTTCTAGTAATTTTTACAACAATTTGGTCATTAGCTTCTGCTGCTATTATTTTTGTTGCCTTTTCTATCATTGCTTAATCCAAGTAAACGCTATCTGGCGGGTCTACAACACTTAACCACGGAATATTCATGAATTAAGACAAAATCGTATTGCCAAAACTGCAGAATACATTATTTAATACACATTGCAAAAAGACCAACGAAGGAACAACCAGATTCCTACATCCTTTTCTCTTTGTATAGCCGTTAGGAATCTTTGAATTCAAGCTAGCCAAACTTTTAATCATCAAATGTGCTCATGAATCCACCAAGAAAGCCAGCTCCATTACAAGATCCACACAAAATATCCTTTTTGCCCCTGCAAGAAACATATATGTTGGATAGGATTAGATTGAAGCTAAACCAAGAAGGCACTGGCAATTATAATCCGAAGGCCTTCGTCACGGCCTATTTGTGATGGTTATTATACAAATGAATCTACTTTGCCGGGTTTATCTTAAAACATGTTTGAGACTTGGACTACATATTATTAGTATTTAGCACCTAATTTTTTAACAGCATTATACTCAACAAAATCATGACTACTACTAAGTCTAAAAGTTATATTACAGTATTGGAGAATCATTTAATCTTATTCTATGCATTTTGTCAGAATTTGTTTGTTTATATATTCATTCTATCCAGGCAGTATAGTTTAATTGACTCAACGAATTGAGTAGTGTCCTCAACCAAACTTGAATGCTTCACAGATTAGTGAAAGAATTTCTATTACTTTTACACATTCTGCTTATGCTAAATAGTAAAAGGTCTGCAGAAATTTCATTCTTGATCTTTATTGGCTTAGATAGACTATTTATTCTCTAATTACTCCTTGGTGGCAAGCAATAGCATATAGCAGGCTAGCAGCACTTGTAATGATGATGCAAATAGTTTTTTTTTTTTTTTTTTGAGGGGGAGGGGGGTAGGTTGGGATAGAAATTGATGCATATAAGTGAATACTTATACACTATACAACACATAACAAAGCAAGTCATACATGCTCACAGGATAAAATAAAGGAATAGGAAGGAATGTGGTATGGTACAGCTACCTGCATAGCCAACACAATCCACCAGCTTTAAATTGTCCATTGAAGTGATCTACAGAATTAACTCCAGTACCTTTGCATTGAGAACATGATATCGCACCTGCAGTTGAGCAACAGATAACAATCCAGTGAGTTGAACACTGATGTTTCTAATGGAAAGGAAGACAAAACTTAACATATCAGCTAGCTCTTCAAGAAATTTGCAGCTTCTGTTGTATTCATGAAGCAAAATCAGTACGCCTCAAATATGCATGGAAAAAATCCAGACTCTTAATAGAAAAATTATTGGTATTCTTCTGAATGTAAATGCACTGTAGAGAACCAACATCAACAATTAACTGAAACAAATACATAATAAGCGTGAACATTCCACCAGGCTAACATTGGCTTTCACTAAGAGTGAATTAAAAAGTATACTACATTCCCACTATATGACTAGTTTTTTAATGTGATATCAGTATTTGGTGAATTTAACTCAAATAGGAAGCAGTTGAGTTGATAAGGTTTAAAAGATACTAGACTTTAAAGTTTAAAGACGTTGGCTTAACTATTGGCATAACATTATTTTAGGAAAACGAATAAAACTTCTCAATAAAACCAGAAACATTGAACGATCTAATTTTAACGAAGTCTACGGTTTTGCTGTTCGAATTCTTGTACAAAACGAGGAATTGCTATATGATATCACACGAAGGCTCTCATTAATTTAAACCGTCTTTAAATAAAGAATAAGAAATCTACAAAAGATCGTAATAAGAAGAAATTAAAATCTACATTTTCACTTACCATTTCCATCACAATCAGAACAAACAATGCTCCTAGTTTTTGTGCTTTGTTTAGTGTTATCTTCTGTAGCCTGTATTAAAATCAAAATCAGAGAGGGATTCAAAATATATGCAATTATGCATTGTCAAACACAATAATAGAAACCAGTTACATTCGACGCATGTGCAAGTTACATGTGCCATATTCTATTTCTTAGCCCGCACTTTTTCCAAATGTAACTGGACAAAACATTTCAGCCTATGAACCACATATCTCAAACCGTAAATAAACCACTTGATTGATACACTAAACCGATGTACTCATGGTAGCATTTTTTACATAAAAAGAAAAAAACTGAACACAAAGCACCTTATTTGTAAATGGGATACTAAAATCAATCTCAATTTTTACCTTAACCTTCAAGGACTGAAAGCTTGGAACTTTAGAATTCTGACACACTTCGTTCATCCCAAAAGCCTTTCGGGTAACCGAATTACCGGTAATTGCCCCTATTTAAATTGATACAAATTCTCATTGAATTGCATAAGCACTGCAAAATCCAAGAAAGCACAAACAAACAGAGAGAGTTATTCATACCAGGTCTGTTAGGGGATTTCAAGGAACAAATGGGAGCAAAGCACAGAGTGTACGACATTCTCAATCACAAAGACTTCAAAATATCAAACGATGTAGCCAAGTTTGGTCTGAACTGAACTGAAGGAGTGAGTTCAACTAATGCTAGTTGGAACAGATAAGGCCATCGAATTTGTGGGCAAAGTTCGCCCGCCCTTTATTACTTTAAAACCCTTGGATATGTTCATTGAATTGTGGGCATTTTGGTAAAATCATTCCTTTGTGCATAAAACAAGGGCATGGATTTTGTGAAGCCCAAACAAATGGCGAGCACTCTGGTGTCCGTACACCACTTTCTCTCCTCCCAAAGTAAGCTTAATTGCAAGCAATTTCATCAGATTCATCGGTGTTCTGTATCAGTTTTAGTCAAATTCTCAATTCCCTTTTCAATAAAGTGTGGATATTTTCACCAAAATACTAATGGGGAAGTTTGAAACTGGTGTGGGTTTTCAATATTATGTGTTTCTTTTATTCTTTTTTAGGGAGGGAAAAGATTGGTTGCTTGAGTGCTGTCAGGACTTCATTTTGTGGCCAAGTTGTGTGCAATTCAAGTTTCTGTGGGAGACAAATAACTAGAAGCCATGGAAACCGTCTTGTTGTTCACTCACTGGTTGCTACTCCACCATTTCTGTGGTCTCTGTGATTTTATTTATCATTGCTTATAATTGTGGTTTGCATATATTTGAAGTCTCTTTGGTGTAGTTACTATGAATTATAACTATGGAATTTCTTTGTTGACAGTTTGGAAGGAAGGTGAGGTCTGTGAAGAGCAGAGAGACTGTGATTCCTGAACCAGATTACAGGATTCCAATTGTGCTACTCGGTGCTTATTGATTCTCTCTTTATTTATATGTGTCTTGCCACATAAATTTAGGCTTTTAAGTAAGCGATAACGCTTACTGTATAAACTGTACCTCTGTAACCATGGAGAATGACAAGGTGTATCCCTATATATTTGAGTTGATTGTGCACACCGTTCTAAAATCAGCAGGCCATAATCCACAATACTTGCATATATTATTTGCGCATTGTCCTGAATAATCTGTCTACAACTACATAGTTTGGTTGATGGCCCTTTAATTGGACTGAAGTCACTGAATTTGAATCATCTGAAAAATAAGTACCCATATTGACCATCTGTTGCCTTAGTTTTGGGTTCTTTGGAACTAGGTGAATCAAAATCGTTTGAAATGAAATTAGCCGACTCTCATAACAACTTCTTAGTGCTGTTAACTCTAGTCTTTTTTTGCCTTTCCTTACATATAAGCATATTTACAAATTTCCTAAAATATTATTTGGCTTAAAATTGTACTATCAGGTATAGCTGGTGGATTGGTTTACACAGATAATTTGGTACCTGCAGTACCTGTTGGTCTCCTTGGATTGCTTCTGTTGTTTCAGGTGATTATTAGTAAAATACAGTGTAATTAAGAAAGGTGCAAAGTAGCATGATGATCCGGTATTTTTTTAAAAAAAAAAGAGGCTATTAGTAAGATTATTTTGTCTGATGACTTTTCACTCTGTTTGCTACAAGTTGCATTATATGTTCCATTCCACTTTTCAGAAGCTGACTTTTTCTCTTATTTCCTCAGACCACTAGAGTGAGATTTGTCTTTGATGATGATGCTCTGGTTTGTTCTCTTCTTACTTCTCCAAGAACTTTGTGGTTTATGTATTGCATAATTTACTTTCTTAGCACTTACTCTTCAACTCTTTATTATTTACTTTCCTAAAAACCTTAGTGGTTTGTCTTATTACAGCTGAAATTTGTTAATTCAAATTAATCTGAAAGGCCCACAACTTATACACATTCTTAAAGCAAAAAATGTCATGCCATTATATAAATGAATGTCAGATACTTTTTTTTTCTTTATACTGCAAAGCAACTATGTTTCAAACATTTATGTCTTTGTAGCAAATCTCTACCTCTTTTATTTGATGCAAAAGGACTAAATTGCATGACGAAACACACTATGTTCTAGAGTTTTGCAGCTTGACCGAGTGTTACTTTATATATGGTTTATATTTATATGAAATTATCATCCAGTTCCAGTTACCATCCTAGTATATGTAACTTCAGCAGCATATTGTGTGCATGACTTCATGTATATTTATTCTTCTCTCCTTTTAGTTATTCATATTAGTTATATACAAAATTTATGGTTTAGGAGGTAAAGATAGGTGAACAGCTCCAGGAATCCGGTGAGAATGTTTTCGTGGGAGGAAAAAACCGCTGGAAGTAAGTACCCGATTTCATGTTTATGCTTACTAGAATTTCACAACAGTAGGACAAAAACTAGTTTGATATGCTGCAGGTACTCGACATTTGTTAATTGGGAATTCTGGTGGCCAAACTTCCCTATCTTGGTTTACTTCAAGGAGACGCAAACGAAGCCTGAGGGACAAATTCATTTCTTTCCCATAATATTTGTAAGCAGTTTGGACGCAAGTATAGCCAATACACATATAGGAGATAGCTAAGAAAATAAAATTTTTTCATTCTTACTTGAGTTGCAGACGTTAAGCTTCAACATTTTTTTTTATTGTTTCTTATTTATTTTGACAAGCAGAATGGGAAGCAGCTTTATGATGTTATGGTGGAAAGAGCTGGCCCTTCAAAAACTAGTGGACCAAAAGAATCCTGAGGACTGAGCTGTGTGGTTAGAGCCTCAGGTATCAACCCTCGGCCTGAATTATAATCATTCTTTATATACCAATTCAGTAAAGGGATATATGGATTGCTGTTTGATAGACCAATCTTACTAGGCAGTATTGCTATGGCAATTGGCAGAGTTATCATGGATTTTTGGCATCCTGTTACAACTTTATTATATTGAGAATCAATCTCTTTAGCCTGTGAATTTTTTTGTCTTCTGAGTTCCATGCTTAGGTCTCTAGTTGTGTAACTTGTGTCTTCTGTCTACTCTTTTTTTCTTCGTGCTTGCCCTGTTACATAAATGGGTCTCCGGATAATTGTGGTAGAACCAGCGAATTCTACTGAAATTTTCTTGATCTGCCACAAGTTACATTGCCCTTACCCAAATGTATGACATGTTATTTCTCAATAGATATTTTGTGAGTAATGTTATATCACCTTTTAGGCTTTTACTAATCTTCTGTTAATCCTCTTAATACTTTACAGAGAAAGTAATACATAAAATGATAGATGTATTTAATATCTTAAAAACATAAAAGCATTTACTATTTTCTTCTTTTGATAGTGAGAATTAGGAGGAGGTCCGTTTAAAATTATTATTTTGTATCCGTAGCATCAATAACCTACAGAATTGGTTATTCAATCATTATACAATAGAATAGTGGTTCTAAAGTTCCTTAAATGCTCGTGTTTTACAGTTGGGGTAACTCGGAAACCATTGAAGTCCACTGCCGGTAAAGAGGCTTCTTAAGTTGGGATTGATATTTGTTTGCATCAGTATGAGAAGACCATGAAAATTTCCTGTTTCTCTTCCACATATTGCGCTCTCAGTTTCAAGAAGCCTGCAAGTTCAAGCTAAACAAACAATTTAATTATTTGAAGTCTTGTTAGCATATAACACAAGAATAGTTCGTCTTATTCCTTTCGAGATTAACCAGTGATTGATTTTACTTCATTTGGGAAGATGTATAATATCACAGTACCCATTTATTTGACTTATATTAATTCCACAGATGATGTAGTTCTCTGTATACTTCAGGACTCCATATTAGTTGGCATATCAAACATGAGAAATTGATACACAAGTATTTTATAAATAGATTTCAATATATAATTGGAAGTTTGTGGAACTCATTAAACGAATGTCTACAAATAAAGGCATGTATACAAGACCTAAACCCAAACAGACCTACCCAAGAATCATAGGTGAGGCTTGTCCAATAACACATATATTTCAAACTTCGTGGACAGACAGAGATCACGAAGCAGCTTTCAGTTAGCGATGTAGTTGCCACCCATCTTAACTCGTTTCCATCAGCATCAGCAATCAATCCACCACTCAAGAATTAGCTGACATAGTCAACTGGCAATAACTTGGTTTTCCATCTAGGGGCAGCAAAAACTGAAAACCAAAATTATGATCCATCGTTCTTGATGCAGTGTGCATCTGTGCCATGTTGGGTGCAATCAAGATAACCCACACTACGGAGGAAGTCTCGAATCTCTTTTGCACTGCTATTACTGGCCTGTAACAAGCGCTCATCATCTTCGTATATGAGATACGGGGCTTGGCTTCCTTTCCTTGAGAGCAACTTTGATGCTCCTTTAAGAACGTGATATTCCCAGCCCTGAACATCTATTTTAAGCAGAAGCACACGCTCTGATTTCGGAATCAATTCATCAAGAGGAACAGTCCTTACTTGAAAAGCTATCTCTTCATTGGACTTAAATGCCAACTTTGCACCTGTGGCAGAAATGGCACTGTTGTCCAACCTACCCACCAGCTGGAAAATCAAGTCAAATTGAATTAATCAGCATGAAAGACAAGCAGAAGTTGCAATGTAAAATAAAGTAATTCATTTTCTTGTCATTTTATTTTTCATGTCCGAAATAATGAGGACTTGGCTTCTAGATTTTAATGGTTACTAACTCTCACCCGTAAGAAGTTATAGATTTCTCCCCAAACCCATTTCATTTGAGGAAAAAAAAAAAAAAAAGGAACTTTGATATAAAATCATGGAGTCAACTTGACAAGTATAATTAAAACCAATAATAAAAACAGATTTCTGTTGCATCTTTTTCAAACTATCAAACACTTTGTCAACCATAGCACACAGTCCATCATGTGCATTATTTTGAAGATGCTATAGAAACCAGCTATCGTTAAATGAACATATTAAATCTTTGGAGGCCACTTTTCAAGCTGGTGAGGAGGAGATTTGAGACTTACAAGTTATGACACTCATCCAAGTCTATCCAACCAAAGCAGACAAGCTGGCTCTTTAAATAAGCTTTCTAATGGATAAACAGATCATCATTCAAAATATGCCAAGTGAAAGGACTAGCCAGCCCTAACAAAATTTTAATCATCAATTTGGGGATATTGTGGGGGCACAATTGGAAGTCATTACCATCACCTGAAGCTAAGACCTTATTTAAATCTCCATCCAACCCAACTAGCTGAACTAATCAGGTCCGCCAAAATCTTAAGGTCACGTCAGATGATCCAAAACAGCTCATCTAAAAAATGTCCTTGAGCTTCAACATAACTCCAAATGCCCAGCTTAGAATCTTTTGAATTGGTAGACAAGAGAATACAACAAAAAATATAGCTTCTAAAGAAGCTAACAGAAGATTGGTCAGCTAACAAAGGGAAAACTCATGAGGATGCTGCCACCAGTAAGATAAAGATCCAAGCAATCCTATACCTCACTCGTGCATGTGTTGTTTTCCCAATAAATCTGCATACTGGTTATCCTTATGCAGAACATGGCCACACACACACACTCCTTCTCTCTTTGCAAGAGTGTGAATATCCTGAATAATAGCTCCATATAAATGGCATGCTGGGTCTGCCTTATTTACCATGTTAATAACTTCCAGAGAAGCTGATAAAATATGCTTTGATTGATTTACCTTATTCTGTAACACCGAACCTATTCCAACATAAACTAAATAGACTATAACTGAAATATCACTAATTGTCTCCCATCCTTTTTAACTAGAAGCAAGTCAAGAACATCCTGATTAATTATATTTACATATGCCATTCCATCGTCAGTCTTGCAAAGAAGGATTAAGATGTAAGTAAGTTTATCATGAAATTCCAAAATGTCCTACCAGAAATTTAGAGCTGATTCACCTTCACCCTTTAGAGAGTGGAAAACCACAATAGAAGTTCAAGGAAGTGGGCTATCAACTAGTCATTTTCACAAATCTATTTATCTTATCCAGAAACAATCTCCTCCACTTTTATCTCTGCACTTTAGATGATTATTTTCTAAGCTAATTGGATTAGTATCCAACACTCCAACTAACCTAAGCCTTCTTCTACAATCCCTCATTATAGTTGACTGTATAAACTCAACAGAAAACCAAAATTCAAAAGGCAAATCAAAATTAAATAAAATAATAATAAAGAAAAGAAAAGTGACCTTGTGAACGGTAATGTTGCCAACGCGATCCGACGCAGCGGCCTCGAAGACAGTGACCAAATCCGCAACTCTATTGAAGTAAATCCCTTCACAGATCTTCTGCAAATTCTCGAAAACAGGCTCGAAAGCCAGAACCCGAAACCCCATAGCGGAGGCGGCGAAGGACGCCATGCCGACATTGGCACCAACGTCGACAAAAAAACCATCCTTACCTTCAGTCCTGGCCTTCTCGAGAACCTCCTGAACCGTAACGGAGATGTCGGGTTTCCGAAAGGGTTTCCCCTTGAGCATCCTCACGATGTTCTTGTGGGGCTTGTCGGGTAAGGTTCCAAAATCCGAGAGCGAGAAGAGGAAGGGGTAGCGGACGCCCTCGACGGTGTTGGCGACGACGGGGTGGGCCTGAGGGGAGGCGGTGCAGTCGAAGGGGGAGATTGCATTGAAGGAGAGGCGGGTGTTGAAGGCGGTGAGGGTGGTGGCGGGGTTTGAAGGGTTTGAGGAGCGTGAGGTGAGGAATGCGAAGAAGAAGAAGATGATGAGAGTGGAGGAGAAGAGTAGGAACAGTAGCTTTGGAGAGAGGAGTCTCGTGGGCTTATCTCTCTTCCAGGCATTTGCCATGGAAAAGGACTGTGTTCGTTATCGAAGCTGAAGCTGAAGGTTCACTCAATGAAGGAGAATTTTCGCCGGAAAGTGAGGGGATTTCAGTTCCAGATTTGGATCTGCTAGATGATAATGATCATGGACTGAGGGAGTTATATTTTTGTCTTATATTCTATTAAACTTTTTTTTTTATAATAACATATTCTCTATTAAATTTAAAATATAATTTAACACATTTACATATTTCTATTTTAATTTAGTTTTGTTGTGTAACGCACAAATAATACAATATTTTTTATAAAAACAAATAACCAAATAAAGTATGTAAATTGATTATTTATTTTAAAAATATTAAATTAAAAATATTTATCAAATGTAATTTTAATATTTTTGTAGTATGATATAGAAATATGTACTAAACATGTGGCATGATATAGTGAAATCTATGAAAATTTAAATTTTTTTATGATATATATATTAACAAGGTATTCACAAACTATAAATGTTGAACTAATAAAACTTGAGTTTGATTCATTAAATAATTAAACATGATCTCAAATTTGAGCTTATTTGTTTATTTAATTAAACAAATAAATTTAATCAAACATTTAACGAGTCAAATTTTAATAATTTACAAATAATTCAACTCAAAATGCAGACTTGTTAGTGTTTACTTTAAGACATTTTCCTTTAGAAGATGCTTGAGTGAGGGGGCTTAGGGGCTAGGACCACGAAGGTTTTGCTGTTTTTTCCCTTGAATGGTGAAGCAACAAAATTTTTAGAGTTATGGGACTAAGTCTATGTTTAGTTTAATGTTAGATTGAACACGCACATTCTCATATACATTTTATGAGAAGTAAGAATTCGTAATTTTATATTCAATAACTATTTGAGGATCTCTCTACTATAAACCAAACACAGACTAAGTTGGTTGAGACTACACATTGTGGGTTTGTATGTGCTCATGTAATTTTATTTTAGTTTGAATATGTTTCTCTTTTAGTCCACCAAATTTAAAGTTATTTTTTTAGTCTCTAGAATCTGCAAAATACTTTTTTTAGTCTTTCTGCTCTGCACAATGTGAGCCAAATAGAAAATACGATATTTCCAATTTGTGACAACATTTAACCACCAAAATTTGATATTTTATTTTATATTTTAAAATGTAATTTTTCTATGACTAAAAAAACATTATTTTTTGACAATTAAAAAGCTATCAAAATCAAGTCAGAACAAAAATTAAAAATGCATTAATAGCTTAAAAATAGCTTTAACTTTTTTTATTGACTTGATTCTGACAATTTTAAACTGTAAATGATAAAAATAAGTAACAAATTACAAATCGAATCTCTTATTATTTATTTGACTCACACTGTGTATGAGAATTACAAATAGCATTTTGTGTATTCCGTGAACTAAAAAAAACAACTTTGAAAGACTAAAAAGAAAATACTCAAATTTGAGGGACTAAAAATATATTTAACCTTCTATTTACTTTTAGTTTACTGTCAACTGTTTGAATTTTGAACTCTGAAGAAAACAAAATGAATCTTTTAAAGTGAGGAGTTTGTTTTTAAAAGTAAAATTTGATGCTATAATCATTGATTAAAAATGTAATAAAATACATGCTCATGTATAAGAAGTGCAGAAAGGGGAAGGAAAACATAGCCAACACTGGTATGTTAAAAACACTAACGAAAAAGAAACCCAGATACAGCATAAGAGCCAGATAATGTAGATCAGTTCCCTGCAGATGATCCCTACCCTCCAATGCACAGGCACAAAAAGTGCAAGTTGCTTTATTCTTTTATCAACATGGTGAATTTAGAGGACACTAATTGGTCTAATAGTAAATGATCACCCTTTTCACTTGTTCGCGAGAGTCTAACGGCATAACAAATGTTCATTCATGAAAAGAAAATAATGTACCTCAACTCATGAGGGTAATAACTCGAGAAAAGGGAGAGAGAAAGAAGGCAAAATAAGAGGCATCTACTTGAGCATGTCCTTGTATAAAAGACTAGGAGAGTACTTTTCACGGACTTGTGCACTTCCAGCCTAACCGTACCAGGCATTCTACCCGTGTATTATATAATTGAATCTCTTATTTGCTATAAAGACACTTTAAGGAGTACAACACTTGCATTGATGACAAGTCCTTGTCATTCATAAAATTTAATAAATCATGCGAATCAATGGATACATATTGACTACAAATGTGTGGTCACGATAAAATTTGTGTAAAATAGAAGTTGAAGGGAAGCCGTAGTTTTGAAGAAATTGTGCCTTGTGTTTTCTGATCTGTCTTCTGATATCTCGTGTTTGGTCTCAGAACTACCTCGGATGTCAACTGGACATCATAATTCTTTGCTTGTTGCTGTTGAGTTATGGAAAAACAGCAATGAGCATAGCAAGGTGTTTAAACCTGGGTGTCAAGAACACTGCTTAGTGTGAAAATCTTTTGATGATAATAAACCATTGATAAGGCGTTTAAGCCTTTCTGCTCCAGGGCCGGGCTTAAGTTCAGTGATATTTCTTATGGCAGAATATGATTTGTTGATGTTTGGATTTGCTTGGTCAAACCACCTGCCAGGCACATAACCATGTTCATTTCGTCCCAAGAGTTCAGTATCAATCTTATCCAAGAGTGGTTCATTCCTGCCAAATTTTCGAGCAAACGGAGTGTTGCTGTCAACCATTTTCTGGTAGTTATCAATTGTAAGGAAATGTGGATGTTGTTTTGGAGGGTTGTCCCATGATATGAAGTGGAGGTCATGGTTCACAGTGGTGTTTCGGAACTCCTCAGCATTGCAGATGACTGTGTGAAAATACCCTTCAGGGGAGGATAGAAAATTGGCATAATACATCAAGACAATTCTAGGCAAGTTATCCCATCCCCATAACAAATATTCAACAAATTGACGAGAGAGCATCATCCAGGCAGAACCTGAGCAAATCAAGTAGCGTAACAAAACTTAGATAGCATAGAGCTGGATTCTAAGCCTTCCACTTATGGACAGCTATTGAAAAAAACCTGAGATGATAAAATGCTGTATTTCATTGATTCAAGTAAACTAGGTGATCTCGTGTGGGAGTTTAGCTGCAAATGGCTTCATGTTGAAACAAACTTAAAAGGATCCTACTAACAAATGGCCTAATGACCTAAGTTAAGGTGCACCTAAATGACTTAATACGCTTCACTAAATGCTGTTAATTACTTTAAAAATTAAGCATTAAATGATTTTTGTATATTTGATATCATAAATGTTATCTTTTTCAACAAATACTTTCTTCTCTTGTTCAACTAACCAATGTCCTTAGTGCACCTGTTGGCATTTGTCAACTTAAAATAGAGGGAAAGGACACCAGAATAAGCATATGCAATTAGACCCCTTGTATGAATGATATAAGTTTACGGGTAAGGGATACGCTGCTCATGATAATGTTTGCCAAAGGCATAATTAGGATTACTAATGGCAATCAGTACCTGAGATACATATGGGATATTGAATTCGAGACAGATGTGAAAACTGTAGCAATAAGAGAGAAAAGGAAAAGAATGGAGTTGTGAAAAGGAATTATACTAAAAACCACAGGCTACTGAAGTCATCTTTATTAGTAGGATTCACAACACTATCATTGCTCTACCCTCTCTCTCTCTCTCTCTCCATCATGGCTGTTTAACTTCAATGTTCAGATTTTTCTTTCCCAGCTCTTTTGGTTTCTGTAATATCTTTAATTTATTATAGGATTACATGCTCATACTACTGAAACATTCTGCATATTATAAAGAGCAAAATAATAAAGGTGACATGAGAAAAATAACAAAATAGAGATTTAATCAAGAAAAGGGGCATCAGATTCCACGTTTCTCACCTGTAAACAGCTTATATGCTGTGGGAACATTTCTTTTCTCTGTCACCCAAAATAAGTCAGATTTATTGACACTATAAAGAGCAGGATCAATGATAACAGGCTTGGCTCTCTGATCTCTATTGAAAAAAGAAAACAGTGAAGATTTACTTAAAAACTAGAGATATGTTTGATATTTCACAAAACTGAATGTTACTTTTGAAGAAAATGAAGTGAATCATGCAATAAAACACAGGTTGAAGGAAAGGATTAACTACTTACTCCTTCCAGCCAATATCACTGGTGTGCTCAATAAAGTTAAGGTGTCTTGGAATTGATGACAGTGTGTGCAGCAGATCTGTTCAGCAAAAGAGATGTAGCAGGTGACTGTAAAAACAGGGTAACATAATTCACAGTTCACATTCTCAGTAAGCTTCAACAAATTACAGATTTAAGTATAATTGACTAGCAAATCATCATAAAATCCATAACAGAAATTTGTTTATTTTATACGAATATTATTATGCATCAAATATACATGGCAAAGTGGTTAGAGGTTACTCTTCAAAAGATTAATTAATAAATGAATAAGCAACAATGCAGAAACTAGTGGAGTTGGAAGCAATTTTACTTTTCACTGAAACCTGGTATTCCTCCTCCCCCACCACCCCGGGCTACAACATGAGAGAGAGGGGAACAAGCCTGTCTGCTGACAAAAACAAACAACTCATTGATGAGCAAACCAACTAATGGAACAACTTGGACACAGATTGGGACCAGATCACACCAATTTAAAATTCAGAAACTCAGAGCAAAATTACCATCAAGATACACATCTGGTTCTCACATCACATCTCAGAAATGCATTCCAAAACAAAAAAGCAGCATTTAAATCAATTAACACAAAACTGAAAACAGATAAGAAAGCAACAAAATTTCCCTAAAACACACAGAAACCAACAAAAAGAAGAACACTGACTGATCAATACAGAAACAAAGTCAAGGGAGAGAAAAACAAAGAGGGTACCATCTTGAGTGATCAAAGGGTAATCGGAAGCGCTGAGATTGATGAACCAATCCCAGAGTCCACCTTCCTTTAACAAAATGGCAGCAGCGTGGAGGGTATTAGTGACCATAGTGGGTCCCCTATAAGTAACCAAGTTGGCCTTAACAACCATTCTAACATTGCCCACTTTGGCAAAGAGAGGTTCGTTCTTCACAAAGTTTGCAAGCTCCAATCTTTCTTGAGAAGAAGCTTCGAGGTCCAAGTGCACAGCGTATTGGTTCCTGGGATGGTAAAGGGCCTTGAGGGTTCTCTTCAGAGTGTCGCCATCGCCCATTGAACCCGAGATCAGGTACGCGATCCTGGGAACAGAGTCGCTGGAAGACGTGGCGGACAACCTCAGCTTTGCCTCCACGAAACGAGGCTCCTCCACCCTGCCACGTGTACGGTAGAGGTAGAGCAGGGAGGAGGAATCGGAGGAGACGAAGATGGAAAAAAGTATGAGCAGGGTGGACAGTAGTAGAGACAGAACCAGTGGCATAAACCACTTCTTCTTCTGCTGTTTGTTGTTGGTCTCCATGGGATGATTAAGGTTTTCACTCAAATGCCAACCTAACCTTTGTTGCTGCAATACAAATCCCCGTTTGCTGGGGTTTCTTTCACTGTTTCTGTCCCAAGGACAGACAGAAAGAGAAAGAAAGAGAAGACGTGTAATATTAATTACTATTAATTATAGTTATAATTACCGGTAATAGTCTAATACTAACAATATTATAGTTAATGGTATATTTTTGTGGTTGTACTTGTCATTGTATATGAGTCAATTAAATTCTGCGTCGATTTCCTTTTTTTTTCTTCTTCCTTCGCCGCTTCTAACACAGCTCCTTCGGTTTACTACTAGTTCTTAGTCCACCAAAGAAAATTTTATGATTTATATTTATTGGCTTCCATTGATGACTAATAAGTA
This sequence comes from Glycine tomentella, assembly GCA_007407185.1. NCBI lineage: Eukaryota > Viridiplantae > Streptophyta > Magnoliopsida > Fabales > Fabaceae > Glycine > Glycine tomentella. Next base: position 146,870 of record PYAF01001605.1, on the reverse strand, counting down.
TTTTCTTAACACATTCGTGACATGTGCAAACTATGTTTAATAATATTAAAATGACTTGGCGTTGTTGATTTCACCAAAAATTAAAAACGACTCATCATTGTTGTTATTTTACTTTAAGAAGGAGATGTTATTGCAGGCTTCCATGCTTATTGATATATATAAATACATTATGTCTATTATTTGCTTTATTGTGTTAATAAAAAAAATGAAACAGTTTTAGAGAAATATTTACAGAATGTTGTTGAATTATAAAATTGATTACTAAACTAAAAAATTTATACCTTTTCTAACCTTTTTTTTACAATTACAAAGCTAAACTTTAATGCCTTGTTTAAGAGAAAAAGTACTAAACTTGTATTGAACTTAGAAAATAGCTTATTGAAATATGTCAAGTAAATATTTGTAATATCATTGGTTACAATAAAAAAATAAAAAATAAGTGAGTTTAACTTCTTCAACAAAACTTTCAAAATTAATTACAAGACATATGTTAGAGAAATTTTATCGGAAATACTCATTTAGATTTCTTAAGCAACTTTTTGTGGTTCTCTACTACATTTTGTGATTCCTATAGTGTCATATCACTTAAAGGAACTCGTCCAATATTTTGCTCCAATGCAAGAAACCACAAAAAACTCAAAAAAAAAATCACATATTTAATTTTTTTTAATAAAACTTAACATTTTTTTCGTTTTTATAAATATAAATTAAAATAAATAAAACGAAATGTGTAACAATATAAAATAAAATTTTACATAATAATAGTTAATTAAACACAATAACATCGAAATAAATAAAAAACATATACCTCGAAAAAAAGTTACATAAATTTAGTTATTTTTATTTTCGTTTTCGAAAGTTCCCAAATATGCTCAACTAAAAAATATTACATAAATTTAATTGAACAGTTTCTTTCTAATATGGTCACAATACTTTTCGTGGTCTTGGCGTTGTTGTTCCGACATGTTTGATGTATCCTTCATGAGGATTTTATATTTCATGCGCCGTTCTTGATCTTGCATACGTCTTTCTTGTGCCTCCTTTAACTGAATAAGTTTTAATGTGTTTGCATTCTTCTCATTCATTACACTTTTTATGTCAGATAAATGGATATTGTTAAAAGCTTCTTTTCCTTTGTTCTTTCTTTTTGTTTCTTTTTTTCCAATTGGGCGAGACATTTAGGATGATGTATCATATTCTTCGGCTTCAATGGGTGTCTCTGTGTCAGAAGACGACGAGTAATTTCCACCCACATAAACCTTTGTTCTTTTTGAATTATTTGACATAAATTTTGTGTCGAATTTTGGTTGATCTTTCAGCAACAACCAAGCATGCTCAACCTCAAATTTTTTACCTGTATCCGGCGAGTAAATCAAATGAGCATTAGTCATACACTAAACTTTCACTTCTCCTATGCTTATTTGCTTGTTTGTAGCACCCTTTAAACTTTTGAACTGCTGGGTGGACCCTATTCCATCGAGATTTCAACTGAGTCAATCTTCTTTCACAAAATAATATATTTTCACGTACATCGTCATTGTTGTACGCATTTTTAATCTTTGCCCAATATTGCTTTGATGTTTGGTCGACACCGATTATTGAATCCTTTAACACATTGAGTCACGATCGGACGAGAATCACATCTTCTGCCACTGAGAATGTTGTACGTGTTTTTTTTTTCACTACCAATGTAGTTGTCCTCATCTAGTTCAATATTGTCTACATCGATGGTAGATTCAACTTCATTGATAATGGGTGAAATATTGGATAAAGAAGGCTTATAACACGTGTTTGGATTGATGGGGGGTGATGGTTAACTACAAAATTGTGGATTTTTAGAACTACCACCGGTAGGTGACTCTACATTAGATGGATAATGCATATACCACATGTGTGGGGGTGGTGGATACATAATATACTGAGGTGGATTTTGCGAATTTTCACTGGTAGAGGTGGTTGAGGATACATAACGTATTGTGGTAAATGTTGGTTTCTTTGAGAATATTCACTGGTATGGGGTACTGGTGGATACATAACATATTGTGGTGGATGTGGTGGATTTGCAGAATTTTTACTGATAGGAGGTAGTTGATTTTGAAAAAAATTGTAAACACTTTGATAAAGGTATTGATTGGGATCCATTTCAAATAAAATAACAAAGATTGAGGATGGATAGGAAGAAGAAAAATTAGAAGTGTTAATTTTGTGTGAAAGCAAAACAAATCACCTAAATTTATAACCAAGCTTTCACTTAATTATTATTTTTTTAAAACGGTCATATTTTGTAATGTTACCTTTCTTTTCAGCTTATTTAAACAAATTTAATTTCATACTGTTTACACTCAATATGCAACGGCTCTTTTTTTTGTGTTTAGAGTCATTTTTGTCTTCCACTCTTTCTTTTCACACACACAAAATTAGCTTTTTTTTCACACACAAAAAATTAGCTTTCTTTTCATACACACCACACACACGTTCCACACACAAACACATGCGTCTCCTTTATTTCTATAAACTTCCCCTACGCGTTCTCCCTCAAAACCACACGTCCCTTTCTCTTCTCTTCACTCCTGCTCACCTGTTTCTTCACTCCCGCACACCTTCTCCACACCCACACCCTCTCCTCTCTCTTCACTCCCGCTGAGCTCTCTCTTCAGTCTCAACTCTCTCTCTATCCAATGGATGGGGAAGATTGAAGTCTGAAAAGCGTGAATAATAATAATACAAATATAAATTATTGCAATGCAGTTGAACTTTAAAAACTTTGCATGAAAGATTAATAAATATAAATACAAATAAAAAAAAAAACAGATCTTTTTATATCCTACTAGTATCTTTTTGAGAGTTACTAGAGTTTTTTTTAACTTTTTTTTTATAAATACTGATTATCGGTTTTTATTATTTTTATGGATAATTTTTATTAGGTTTTGTTAACAGTACAATACTCCTAGGTATTGGTTAAAAAATTAAACGAAAAATAGTTATTATATAAATTATAGAAAAATATAAAAAAAAAAATCATGAAAAACATATTTTAATAAAGAATGTGCATACATGGTATCTTCAAGACTTTAAAGCTGTGACAAAATTAGTTCCTGAAAACAAAAGCTGTAACCAAATTCTCTTTTTTTTTATGATTAAAAAAGATCAAACTAAATTTTAAAGAAGAAAATAGACACGTGTCGTGATTAAATGAGGGGTAAAAAAGTCAAAGGTAGAGTGGGCTATGTGCGGTGTGAATTTGAATCCAACAAAAGCAGCGCATGACATGACCGCAAAACTAAACAACTGTCGGTAGTAGGCAGCTGGAGCACAAACGCGATTGTTGTGTGGTTCACCGTTCACCCAACCATTTTTACACCCACTGGCCTTAGGTAAAGGGTACCGCTCACACCCATTGGATAGCATTTCCTATTTGGGATATTTGTTTCACCACTTATTTGTTTAATTTTTTAAATTTAGATTTGGAAAATTTTATTTTTATGTTTATTATAAGATCATAAAATATTTATTTCTGGATATATTACATATTTTTATAAAATATTCGAAATAATATTTTTATGTTATATACTTAAGCAAAATATTTTTAGAAATAAATATATAATATGTAAAACAAACATGTGTATGAATTTTTATATCATTACATAAAATTTTCCAAGCATTTTTAATAAAAAAATATATAATGAGTGAATTTTTTTAAATTTATTTCTTGAAAAAATATTTATTTTAATAAAATAATAAGTATTTTTCTATTTTTTATTGTGTTTGTTTAGATTGTTTCTGTTTAAAAAAATATTTTCCACCTATTCTGAGAAATAAATAATATATGCTTATTAAAAAATGTTTTTTAAAAAATATTTATTTTAAGTTTAAACAAACTAACTCAATATTAATAACAAGTATTTTCTTATGTATCCATAAATAATGATATAAAAATATTAAATATGTTTAATAAAAAAATGTATGTACTAGTAATGTAAATAGTTTTATCATTTTAAATAAATTATCGTGTGTAATAAATTTATTGAGATTTTTATAATAATCAAAAAAATTATTGATTCCTATTGTAATTTTTATTTGTTATGGACCATTTAATCAGATAAGTTGAACGAGCATAGTGGATTTATTCATAGAAGCACACTTAGGCTTTGTTTGGGAGAGAGATTTTAAAGGGGAAGGGAGGGAAGAGAAATGTTTAGGTGGTGACATCTCCTTGTTTGGGAGATTTAATTTTTGAGGGAAAAGATTTGAGGACTTCTCTGAAATCCTCCAAAGCCTAAAAATTGTTGTTCCCCCTATTTGGAGGTTTTTAGAAGAAAAAAATAATTAAAATTACTATTCTACCCCAACTACAAATTCAAAAATATATTAAAATATATTTTTAATACATTTTTACATTTAAATTATATAATTTTCACATTTAACATCTTATTAACTCTCCATTTTCCTCTTTTAATATATTTTTAACTCCCAAACAAGGAGGAAAGAACTTCCTTCATTTTTCTCCCTTTCCTTCCCCTTGAATCTCTTTCCTTCTTTTCCCCTTTTAACCTCCAAACAAAACCTTAGAACCTCTAATATTAGGTTTAATGAGGGATACTATTGATCCCTACACAAATTGTTATTGGCTCTTACTCCCTCTTGAAATTACTCTTTTGTCCCCAACTTCAAAGTTCTCCAGCCTTCGATCTTCCTTCTTCCCCTTCCTGGCACCTTCTTCCCCTTCCCCTTTTCGTTCTTGCTTTTTCTCTCTCCTTCTTTGGCAGACACACCCCCTTTCCCCTTCTCTTTCTCCTTCTTCCTTTTCCATCTCGTTCTTATTCTCCTTCCTCTTCCCCAACCCAAAGCCTTCCCCTCTCCTCCCCAATCCTTTTGATCTCCCTTTCTGCACCCCTGTTTGATTTGGTATTTTTTTTTTGGGTTTTGTATTCAACGAAACAACGATTCCGTTGTGGTTTTTGGCCAAAACCATGATTCCATTTTGGTTATTAAAGTTTTTATTATTTTGTTATTATTTTTAATAATTAAATTTGTATATTTTTGTTATTTTTATTAAAATTTTAATTGTTTTTCCTTTATTTTCATATGGCTCAGACCAAACATGCTTTGTAACACCCCGTGTGCACCCGGCGTATTAACATTATCATTGTATCAGAATAGCGCAACCAGTATAAACATACATCAATAATGGAAGCTTAATCAAAACAACAATATATTGTATACATATATGGTGAACCTGTTTAATATACAGAGTACATGCTTTTCAAAACTGTACCATATACATCCAGTGCCAAAATACAGGCATACATCAATAAAATATGAGCCAACAGGCTCAGTCATCTATACCTAGGGTTCTCTTCAATATCTATCCCGGCTCAGGCCTCTAGCCTTGGGATCCCCCAGCAACTCCGGTATCATTTCCTGCAACATGAGCCCCAAACGGGGTGAGATAATCATCTCAGCAAGCTCAGGATTCTTGGAGATCATCTCCTTCACCCTGATTCAATACTATACATATAATATAACAACTTGGCCTAACCATGGCCATCCCAGTCCTGCCACAATCACATGTGACTAGGTATCATGCAAGCATACTTTTCATTAAACTCCTGAGGAGAATCATCCATTAAAGGGCTCTTCACTCGCTCAGAACTATCACACACACACATTGCCTGAGGAAGATCATCCGTTTAAGGGCTCTCCACTCAACTCAGGACTTTGGTCCACTGCCTGAGGAAGATCATCCAGTTAGGGCTCTCCACTCAACTCAGGTCTTATATGGACATTCTACTGGCCAGAGAATTAGCATATAATCACTACACATATTATTATCATAACCAATACCAAGCATTACACCCTCACAGGGTTCAACTATATTAATCATCATCATGCCATTACATACATATTTCCAACTAACAATATCATACAATAATCATGAGGCATGACATATCAGACCATCACCCTCTTGGGTGTGGTGAACACAGAAAGGAAAACAAGCCCCAAGAACAATGAGCTTACCTGGTATCAGCTCAATACCGGTTCTTTCGGCCTCGTGGTGACTACCACCAGCAGTCTGACTCTCACGCCCTACATTAGGCATGAATCAAATCATCAGTAACGGTTTTTAACCGTTCATATGAAAGGAAACTCTCTTCCTTTCTACATCAATCCCTCTGTCTTCTATCTTAAGGTTCATCATAACCTAGCTTCTACTAGGCAATTCATCGACCCTTAATGGTCTACCTTAGTCTGACTAAGGCCTTAGAGTCCCTTTAAGACTCTGTACAAGCCAATTCTAAGCTTCACTAATACCAAAAACCAACAGTTGTCCAACGCAGCCAAAACAGATATATCAACATGTTTTCATCGTTTATTTGGCCTTATGAACAACTTTTGTAAAGGTACTTAAGTTCATACAGATCATAGTACCTCCCATTCACTCACTCTTCTTACTCCCAAAGCCAAATTCAAACTTCATCATAAATCCAGTTTTAAGGTTCCATATTTCTCAGAACAACCTCCTGACTATACTTTTCTAAAGAAACTAAGCCTAATTCCAGCCCTATCTTAAATGAGTCACTATTCACCCCATTACCCATTTCACAAATTAAACGGTTAAAACTTGAGTTTCTTACCTCAAATCGGTCGAGGAAGGCTGGAGAAGTCTTTCTCCCAACTCCGGCGTCCCTGAACTGCCTTTTTTCCTCTTCCAATACTCAGCTCTCTGAAGAAACTCAAGGAATGGGGTTTCTCTCAAGGGTTAGGCTGAAATTTGGCTCCTAAGTGGTTCAATTCAAGTTTAGAAGTGATTAAGAGATGTTTTAATGGATTAGGATGAAGGTATGAAGCTTTTATGGTGCAACAATGGCTGCCTGGGTTAAGGAAGAAGAGGAACAATGCTTTTTCCCTCTGAAAATCGCAAGATGGCCTTTTATAGGTGGCCTGACTGACATGCCGTGCTGATGGCGCCAAAATCCAGTGCATCTGGCGCCATTGGCGCAATTTTGGCGCTCCTGGCGCCAATTTCCAGCATCTGTGGCGCTCCTGGTGCCAGACTCCATCTGTCGCTAATTCTGTCGCTAAATCCGTCACTAAGGCTTTTGCGACAGAATTTTATAAATTTAAATTTTTATTTCTTTTATTCCCTTTTTATAAAAAGCCTAGGTTATTATATGCTTCATACATGGTTGGATGCGATCTCTCTTATGAGGGCCTGAGTCCCTCACATGAAGAGGATGATGTTGGAGAGAGGCATCAGAGGTTGATTGTGTTAGCACGTGATCGACGACATTTGTCGATAGAGCCAGAGTAAGAGGCACAAGTAGAGGCACGTCCATTTGATAGGATCATTGAACCTCCATTTGGAGGAGGTCTAACTGATTTCTCATTGATCCGATCTTATAGGGACCACTTTGTTGGTCATGTATGGATCCGACAGGCGCGACCAGAGATAAAGTTGGTCAGTCACAGTGCCCAAGTCTTACCACTCCCTACTAAGCCGACTGTGAGGGCTTACGTGGTGCGGTCGGGGTTATCAGTCCTAGTTACGACATGATACCCTACCACAAACAAGGGTTTTATGAATGCCTTTATGGAGAGGTGGAACCAGGAGACATCATTTTTCCACCTACCTATCAGAGAGATGACTATCACTCGGATGAAGTGTCACATCTCCTACATCTGCATGTGACAGGTAGGCCTATTGATCATGTCCCCTCCGCCTTCAATAGAAAGGCCATGAAGATTCTGCTCATGACTCGCCTTGGCATTCCGACAGAAGAAGAGGCAGCTATAGCGACGACTGTAATATCACAAAATTTTAAGTAAGGTATTTTGGGTGATATTTGTGTAAAATAAATGGATTTACGAAAGGACGGTTTGGTCTTTGTTGAGAGGCGGAGTGCAATTATTTATTACTGTTACTGTAGTTTCACGGACGGTTACTGTAGCAGGTGAAGTTAGTAATTGCTGGGTGCAGTTAGTAATTACTGTAACTGTAGCTTCACGGACCGGGTTACTGTAGTAGGTGAAGTTAGTAATTGATGGGTGCAGTTAGTAATTACTGTAACTGTAGCTTCACGGACGATTACTGTAGCGTACTGTAGCTTCACGGACCGGGTTACTGTAGCATACTGTAGCTTCACGGACCGGGTTACTGTTACTGTAGCAGTTACTGTAGCAGTCTATAAATATGCGGAAGCTGCGGAAAATTTTGCTGAAACCGTCGTTCCTCCTACTGTGCTACAGAGATTTTACAATATCTTGGATTTTGAAGGGGAAGGAAGTGATTCA
>PYAF01001605.1:127324-138478 GCA_007407185.1 Glycine tomentella | reverse complement strand
ATCTGCCTATGGTTATGTTGTGTAATCTGGATCAGAGCAGGGGCTTGGGTCGCTTTTATGAGATGTTTTATTCCATACATAATGTAATCAAGAAATATGGTTTTGATTATGCTTCCGCAAAGTTTTTAATTAAAGTGATTAAGCGCTATTCTGATAAATAATAATGTTAATACACCGAGTGCACACGGGGTGTTACAACGACCACCATATGTGCCAAGGTTAGGTTGGCGTGGTTGGCAAACCTATATCACCAGTACGTCTAGTCAAGATCGTACGTGTAGGCTACCATAGCTTATCTTTTGCGCTTGGTTGGCAGTGCGATATTTTCAAACAAGTCTTCGACTTACGTCACCTACCTCTTCTACCTCAGGAACTTGGATGACTTCCATCGATATGCCTAGGGAGTTGCTACACTGGGGTACCTATACGACCATCTCTCTATGTGAGCTAGTACACCAGCAAGTAGGTTGGAGGTTACATGACGTTAGTCATGTTAAGTAAATAATTGTTTAATTATGATTATTTGTATTTTATTTTCTTTATTACTATAATTAATTTTTTTGACAATGTTTGTTTACAGTCATAGGAGTTTGTGCATCTGCCCACTGTTGGCTATTTTGAGTCTGAGACTAGTGCTCTAGATGACCCGATAGCTAGCAGATGGAAACCAAAATGAGGCACCAGACAAGCTCATCTGATTAGGGAGAAACTGGATGACCTCCAGATGGATGTTGTCGTCTGGTGTCCTTATGAGCATCACAGGGGTGTCAGGCCTTTCCCATAGTAGGCCCTTTTCTCTGGCTTCATCAAGTGCAGGACGAATGTATGGCCTTATATTCCATTGGGCAATTTTTTTCCACCTAGGGTTCCTTGGGGTTGCACCCTAACTATTTGCCTTGGTTTTACCTGGTTTCCCACCCTTATGCCATTCCTCCAGAGGAGGGAGAGCCACCACGCCCTCCTATATGTTTATTGCCCATCCTAGTACAGTTATCTCCTAGACAGCCATCGACAGAGTATGTACCATGTGGAGACTACTCTTGTCAGGTAGTAACAACAACTCTTCAATTGATTCATAAAACAAACATTTAGATAAACAACAACTAAATAAACATTGATAATAATTTTTTTTTTGAAAAATAAAATAAACAAACAGTGTATGATTTTGATAAAGTAAAAATATGACTACATAGATTTAACACACATCATAGTAATGATCTCATTAGTAGATCTTGGTTTCATTGGTTTGCGTAGAAGGGCAAGAATTTCATCTAGAGATGGGTCAAAAATTTGCATTCAACTCAATTGGACCTTTACTACTAAATTCCAAAAGATGAAAAACATTTTTCTCATATTATCATCACATTTAAGCTTCATACGCTCATATTCAACATAACCATCACCAACGTACATTGGTTGACGGTAAAAAAAGATCAGTAGAATTTTGCAACCTCTGATGGCGTCAATAATTATTTTCCTTAAGGCATCAAGCAACATGTGATCACTTATTGTGGCGACTTGAGGACCACTAGGACATTCAAACAATATCCATTCAGATAATACAATCTTGTCACCATCGTAATACACAAGAGTAAATACACTATTCATGTTTTAAGCAGTATAGTGAATATCAAACAAAGGTGTTGAGTTGCGTCAAACATCTACTGCTATTTATATTAAATGATCTATTGTTCTCTTGTGACACATACCATATCAACAATTGAGATGGCACCAAAAACATAAACAACTTAGATTGCGTTTATATTTAATAGGTTGGTATGCATATCAGGAAAAACGATTGTTTAGTAAATACATCTTGGACAAAATGGCGTTTAGTCAATACGTCTTATAAAAAATTAGTCTCATTTAATAAATGAGCAATAAATGCAGCGTTATAGTGTTCAAACAAAAAAAACACATTTAAGCTTCATCAAATGTGTTTTTTCTTCTTTTTTTTTTTTATAAAAAAAACCACAACAAAATCAAGATTTCGTTGTGAATATTTTTTTTACCCCAATGGAATCGCGATTCCACGGTGATAAAAATAAATATTCACAATGGAATTGCGATTTTGTTGTATTAGGGGGGTGCCGCAAAATATAATAACGAAATCACAATTCCATTGTTATGTTTGGGGTGAAAAAATAATACAATGGAATCGTGATTTCGTTGTATGCATATAAAATGGAATAACGATTCCATTATCAATAAGGGGGGCGAAAACTAGTGCGTAATGGAATCACAATTTCGCTATATATTTTGTACAACAAAATTGTGATTCTGTGGGGAGGATGTTTTGGGAATAAAAAGTATTAGCCCCTTGGTAAGGACCAAGAGCAATTATTATGGGACCAATAGTAACTCCCAATTTAATGGCATTCCTTGTAGGTTGGCATTACAATCTCCTCGGGCACCCCAAAAATTACTTGCAAGTGTAGGTGTCATTACGACCTCTTTGGACGTGAAGTAAGAACTGTAAGCATAAGTTGGCATTATGACCTTCCCAGACATCTTAGAAAGACCCACATTGTGTGAGTCAATGTTATGGTTTCCTCAAGCATAAAGACATAAAACTTGTGGTTATCCCAGGCGAGAAAATGAAAAAAAATGTGTGAAGCTTATGTAAACAACCCTTGAGCACCCCATTAAAAACCCACAAGTATATCCCAAGCTTGAAGACATAAGACTTATTAGTCACAATCAGCTAAAATAGGCCAACAGGAAAAAAGACAAGGATGAAAAGACTCATAAGTAGATCACATAACAGTCCTCTGACACCCATAAAAAACTTAGTAGGGTAGGTCAACATTATGACTTTCCATATCCTAGGTAACCAAGAAACTAAATATATACATGTTTAATCGAAGGTACATTAAGCAAAATCGTCAGTAGCTAATTACATACACATCCAACTGAGAAGCACTCTAAGCAAAATCAATGAAGAATTAATTGTATACATGCCCAATTGAGAAATACATTAACAGAAGTCAACCAAAAGCCAATTGCATATGCGCTCAATCACAGATTGTACGACTAAAACACCTATAAGGGTTAGCATAACAACCTCATGTTGGCATACACAATCAAGAGATTAATTACATATGCATTCAATCAGAAATACATTACAAGAACAAACTAAAAACAAATTATATAAGCAATGAATCAGGCAATAATATATCAAGTAAATCCTTCCTAAATTACACAATTACGCAAAACCAAAAGAATCCTAATTTTATTTAATAATTCACTCATAAATGTAATATATTCTTAACATCATGAGTCAACCAAGCATAACATGCAAACATTTCTTTTAGGTTCAACACTTGAAGGGTTATAGACCATTCAATCAAAAAGGTTGACTGAACAAAGAAAACACCCATGCTTTTTTAGACCAAGTGCTTGAAGGGATGTAGACCATACAACCAAGAAGGTCGCCCGAGGATGGCAAGTGTTCATGTCTTTTAAGCCTAACACTTGAGAAATTATTGATTGCTCGATCAACCAGGCCAATTGAGCATAGTGAATAGGGGTGTTCGCGGTCTGGATTGGATCGATTTTGAAGTAAAAAATCATCCAATCCAATTCCTTCGGTTTGCTCATTTGATCATCCATTCGGTTTGAAATTTTTTTCAAATCCGATCCAATCCAATCCAATTTTTTTCGGTTTGGACTGGATCGATTTTCAGTTTTTTAAAAAGTTGTCGAGTGACGGTTGCTCCATCTATTAAGAAAGGACGCGGAGGGCCTTGTTTATTTATTTAAAGGGAGTACTCTCTTCTCTGATGTGCGTTCTATTATTGCCTCCTATTCCTGAGGGAGTGATCGGGATTAAGCCGCGTGGCGATACCCGCGAAAAACTAAGGATTTTTTGGACCCCCGCGCCTATAAATAGGACGCTTCTTTCTCTATTTGGCAAAGCAAAGGGAGATGGATCCAGCTACCGCTGAAAAACTTTATCAAATTGATCAAGAAATTGAAAACATCGATACCGAGAAGGCCCAACGGCAGCAAACCCTGGCTATAAAACTTATGAGACTTATTTTTATCAAAATAAGGAGTATCTAACATAAACAAACACATTCATTGGACAAAAATAAACATCATTTTCTAATTTTCATTAGACAAACACGTTAATTGGACAAAATAAGGAGCAATGTATTGGATTTTTTATTTTTAGGCTATGATGGGGGAATAGGCCCAAGTAGATAAAGGATAAGGAATGATTTATAGTTGGATCGGTTTGGATTGGATCGGTTTTGGAATGATTTAGAGTTGGATCAGTTTGGATTGGATCGGTTTTCACCGGCCAATCTGAAAATCGATCCAATCCGGTGAAAATTTTCGGTTTTTTTTCGGTTTTCGGTTTTTCGGTTCGGTCACCGCGGTTTGCATCGGTTTGGATCGGTTGATGAGCACCCCTGATAGTGAATCACTCATAATAGGAAAATTAGGTCTTAAACATTGGGCCTAATGATATTTTCCAACATAGAAAGATTGAACCTCTAACCTCTTGTCCAATCACATCCCCCCTTGGTCACCCTAGGTTCACACACATTTAAAAAATTTGTAGAGGACTCTAAAGTTTGACTTTAATGTTTTTGAGATCTTGACATTAACAAGATGGTAATATAAAAAAATTATACTAATCATATATAGAAATTAAATTAACATATTTTAGTCATATTTACAATTATTTAAAAAAATATGTATTTAGTGATAATAAATAAATTTGTTTTTCAAAATTTTCTAATACGTCCATGACCACAAATTTAAAAAACCTGTAGTAATAAAAGTAATCAATTGTATTAAAAGTATGTGGCTATATATCACAGCAATTTTAATGTAACAAAAGGTAAAAAAAAAAAATATAAATTGATTACTTTATTAGGAGAATAAAAATGAATTATATTCAAAGCACCAATCAATACTAAGAGTTCATTTGATTAGTTAAAAATTATGGTATTGGACAAAACAAAAAAAATAATACTGGACAAAGACACAAGTTACATGACATTTTTTTTTATCATTATATTGTTTAATGAGCAATTCAAGTAAAATAATAAAAAAAATTAGTAAAATACTTCTTATTAATTATCTTAATACAAGTTATAATAAATTTAATGTATTTACCAAAATAAATATAGAGAGATTAGATTACAAAAAGAAGGGTCTTTCCTTTTTAAAATGATTTTGTTGGTTATTATTTTTCATGTTATTAAATAGATAGAAATAGAAATATGTATGTCTTTTTAATATTTTGTACCTACCAAATTATATGGCATGGTTGATAGATAACATTGTCTCTTAAATATGTAATAATGTGTGTGATCCTTATCTCTGACTCGTGAACATACCAAATCATGCCAAATTGATGATATGTCTGGTCTAAAAAGAGAATCAAATTGACCAAATTAACGATTTTTTCTTTGTAAGAATTGAATATAAATACAAAAATTTATAATAAATTATGCAACATCTTTAATCAATTGAGTTAGACAGCTCAAATCACAAACCATCCGTTAAACCTATTTTTAAAACTCTGATAAAAATAGTAACATAGTGGGGGGCATGCAAAGGTAAGAATTTTTCTTCTTTTGTCTATACTATATGCAAAGGTAACGGGTAAGGCTTAATGGGTAGTTTTTTTTTCATTATATAATTTGAGCACCTCATCTCAAGGAAAGGCAATGCTGTTAACGTGTATGAGAGTTTCCTTTGATGTGTTACGCCCCTCCCCAAATCAGGTTTTTTTAGTGGTCAAAATGTAACGTTAAGTTAGTTGCATTTTTTGGGGGGTTTACACACTCTTAGAGTGCAATTTGATCAAAGGGAAAGCATCGTGATTCTTGTGAATCCTCAAACCTTATTTGTCCTCGTACAATTCACAAGTGTCCTCAAAGTCAGCTGTCCCATGTGATAAAAATTCGTCAAACACGTCAAAGTTAGGAGTATAGGCATAATGCTTCCATCCCCAAATTTAAAACTTAACCCAATCACGTGCTACGCCCCTTGTTTATTCTGTCCACTTCTTTTCCTTGCTCCCTTGCACCAATTGCTAACCACGTTTTACTATTAGGCGTTACAATTAAGAACCGGTTTAGATAACCACTATCGGTCACGCTTCCTTACACTCTTCCTAAAACTATTGGTCCAATTGGAATGCCAAAAATTGATGACACCCTTAATTTAATTATATAATAAACCAATTCAGTGGCATCTTAATTAGAAGAAAAAACCACAAGTGTGAAACAGAAATACCAACACATTGTTTTTGCAAGTAAGCCCCACGTAATGGAAATTACCCAACCAAACCTCACCTAAATGAAAGGACTTAGTTGGTATTATTATTATTGGATATCAAACAAACAAGGAAAGCCCATCAAATAGCCCAAGTCCGCTAGAAAGCGACACGTTATTATAATCGCACAATACTAAACCATCGATTAGTCTCTACTCAAAGTGAAGCTCTCGAATACAAGTACTATAAAATAAGCAAAATTAGTGATTCAATTGAATTCGAGTTTCCTTTTTAATCACCTGGTTTGAGATTTGAAGGAGATCCAATCCAAGTGCATTGAATGCTGATCACCTGAAATTCCGCCAGATCTCTGCCTCTTCCATGCTCTGATAAACCGAAACGAAGCAATAGCCATCACACACCACCGCTAGGGTTAGGGTTAGGGTTTAGGGTATTCTGAGAAACAACAATGGCGGTCTCCGACGGCGTCGTGAAGAAAATCGTCCTCTCCTACACCTACGTGGCGATATGGATCTTCCTCAGCTTCACGGTCATCGTGTACAACAAGTACATTCTGGATCGCAAGATGTACAACTGGCCCTACCCGATCTCGCTCACCATGATCCACATGGCGTTCTGTTCCTCCCTGGCGTACATTCTCGTTCGCGTCTTGAAGCTCGTGGAACCGGTTTCGATGTCTCGGGATCTCTATCTCAAATCCGTTGTTCCAATCGGTGCACTCTATTCACTTTCCCTCTGGTTTTCCAATTCCGCGTATATATACCTCTCTGTTTCGTTCATTCAGATGCTCAAGGCGCTTATGCCTGTGGCGGTTTATTCAATTGGTGTCATGTTCAAAAAAGAGGCCTTTAAGAACGAGACCATGGCGAACATGGTTTCCATCTCGCTCGGTGTTGCGGTTGCAGCTTACGGTGAAGCCAAATTCGATGCATGGGGTGTTACCCTGCAGCTTATGGCGGTTGCGTTTGAGGCGACACGGTTGGTTCTGATTCAGATTTTGCTCAATTCGAAGGGGATTTCCCTGAACCCTATCACCTCACTTTACTACATTGCTCCCTGTTGTTTGGTGTTCTTGTCCGTGCCTTGGATTATCATGGAGTACCCTTCGTTGAGGGACAACTCCAGCTTCCATTTGGATTTCGCGATTTTCGGCACCAATTCGGCTTGTGCTTTCGCGTTGAACCTCGCGGTTTTCTTGCTGGTGGGAAAGACTTCGGCTTTGACAATGAACGTTGCTGGGGTGGTCAAGGATTGGCTCTTGATTGCGTTCTCTTGGTCTGTGATAAAGGATACCGTGACCCCACTTAACTTGATTGGTTACGGCTTGGCATTTTTGGGGGTTGCGTATTATAATCATTGCAAGTTGCAGGCTTTGAAGGCTTCGGAGGCGCAGAAGAAGGCTCAGCAGGCTGATGAAGAGGCTGGGAGTTTGTTGGAGCAGAAGGATGGAGAAGGGACTGGAAGGAAGAACGACAACCAGAACTGATCTCATTTTTGCTCACTCTCTTCGATAAATGTTGGATGAGGCAGGTTTTGTTTTTGTCTTTGTTGTCTAATGTACTGCTATTATTAAGTAATTATTACCATCGTCATTACTTATTATCGTTATCATTATTATATTATTATTATTACTTATGTTACATGTTACATCTCCCAGTTTAATTTTCATACCCCTGTTTACTTATGTATTGGAGGCTGAGATTGACGTTTGTTCCTTGTATTACTGATTCGTGTTTATGGGTAGAGAATGAAGTTGCATTATGATTTGATAATTGATTAATGTTCTGCAAGTTTATTGTGGAACAGCTAAGTTGATGGTTGTTATCTCTAAGTTTGCGGTTATAGTTCTCGCTTTCGCTTCAAGTTTGCTTTTTGCCTTTATCATTGAGATTCAGATAGTATTAAATGTGATATTGTGTCTCTGGCATTTAATTTTTGGGAGAAAGGAAAGATTTCTGTATAACCTTGTGTGTTGTGAAAATTAAGAAGGGAAAAAGAAAACTAAAACTGAATTCATCCTTATCCCTTTCATAGAGCAATACAATGGATATACATACATACATATATATATATATATATATATATAGCTGCACGATGCAAGGTTGTACTGATGCAATGTGCACTCACGCACTAAAAAAATCCTAACAAACTCAATTCTAGAACCTACGTCACTCTTATTATCTATTATTTAATAACAATCCTCTTAATACTTCTTTGGGCCTTACATTATTTGTGCTATAGCAGTATGTTTATAATATCGAACAATTCCTCTGTTTTAACTCTACTCCCCTGAATTGCATTTTTTTCTGGGATCAAAATCCATTATTAATAGTGGAGAGATTTTAGTGTGTACATCCCCTTAGCTACACGTTTTAAGTTTAGGAACTACTTTCTGCATAATCACCAGTCGTTTCTTTTAAATCCACTGTTTACGGTTTCCTATCGTCACATTCTTGGAACACCCCCTGATCTGCGTGTTTCATAGTGCCATCACGTTTTTAATACTCTATTTTATTGGATTTACTTTGCTCATTCGAACTTTTAGTGGACTTGTGTGGGATTAAAACTTATGCATGAATTTTGCTATCTATGCTGGTCGGTAGTGAGTATTAGCCATACACGAGCAACCTCACTCATTTCCTTACGCATTTCTAGTTCCACTTTTTGTTGGTTGAGGTTGCTCTGCCATTTCTTTCTTTGTTGTTTGGAATTTGATACGTTTCTTCTGAGAGTACGTGTTAGTTCTGAAATTTGCTTTAAGGGGCATCTCTATCGGAACTATGTCACTTTTTCATTATCATTGTGGGATTTAAAACAAAGATAATGTAACTGATGGTCATGCAACAAGTTTCCAAGTGATTTAAACTGCAAATATACAGCGTTTCTCAATCGCTTATACGAACGTATCAATCATAATTACCCTAGATGATTGGTTATGTATCCTTTCTTGGCCTGGTGGAAAATATTAGACCGTTCAATTACGAATAATGAGATTTAGGTATTAAAATAGAAACCACAATCCAACGAGGTTAGTCTAATGGTTAACAAGTGCTCCTTATATTGATCGCCTAGGTTCGATAAATAAAAAACTTAGTGCATTTAATTCAACTGAACTTTCTGGGAGAACTTTTAATAAATCAACAATTTTGTCTTTAAATTAAGTGTTTTGTTATTTAACATCTACTTAGTGTCAATCTTAGTGCATTTATTTCGACCGAACTATCTGGGAGAACTTTTAAAAAATGAAAAAAAAATATCTTTAATTATATTTTTGGTGAACATTATATTACTCTGCGTTCGGGCATCAGCCCAAAATCAGCCCAAAATCAACCCTCCACGGTAACATCCTTTTGAGTTAGTATCCATTGTTTCTCCCGTATTACAAATCAGGTTTAGTGGCTTCTATAAATCAAGTACTAATTTGATTCGCTATTTCATGCGCAATGACAAATAATTAGCTTGTCATCTAATGCAACCTGTTTCTTCATGTTGTTTGGTATGAATTTATTTACTTTTCATGAAACTCATTTCTACCTTAACCTAGCTCTTGACCTTTTTCTGTAGGGAAATTAGTCATTACTCAATTATCAAATTCAAAGCCATGATCTATTATTCTCAATGCATGTTTTGTTCCTCGTTTTCGGGCCAAAGCTTCGGCCTTTTCCTGTGTATTTTGCACTGGGTTTTACAAAAGAAAATGTTTCTCGGACCAATTTATTTTTTTATTATAAAAACCTCATGAAAAAAGGTATGAGATAAAGCAAAGGTTCTAGCCATTGTGACATTACTTAGAACTAAATTATTTCATACATCTATGTTATATGCTCTACTTGGATTTGAAGTGACATAAAGCAAAAATGTAGAATAAAAATAGAGTATAGAAGATGTATTATTTGAATGAATAGAAATAAGAAAGAAAAAATATGGAAAAAAATCTCCCTACATGTTTGAATGAGGAAAAGACTGAGTATAAATAAATAAACAAATTATATAAAAAAGTTTCTTTATATTAATCATAAAATTAAATTTAACTCAATTAATTTTTTTACTACATTATTTTTCTTAGCATGAAATTATTTATTATTTTTGTTATAAAAAATTATTTAATTTTAAAAAATTAAAACAAAATGATACAATGCAACAACATCCTCCTGTATGTGTGAGAGAGGCTTACAAAATAATTTCATTCTTTCCTATTTCTCTTCTCAATTAAATAGTGAAAATTTAGTATTTGGAATCTTTTCTCATTCTTTTCCACTTTCAACTTTTCCATTTGCAATCAAACAAATATAAGGTCACTCTCACAACCACCTTACATTCAAGCAAACAAATGCAAGATGTCATCGTCTTTCACTTTAATTATATTTTTAATTTCAAGCTATTGCTTATCAGAATATTTGGCAACTTAATTTATAATTTATTTGGTTAATTTATAGATTTGCATAGAAGTGTTTAATAAATTATTGCATCTCACTAATTTATAATATTTAATTCAAACACTATATAAATTTAATTTGTATAATGCAAGATTATTTCAATAATCTCTAAATAAAAAAAAATATCATAATTTTTATCATCACGGCAACAAAATTTTCACTTATCTTAAACTTTTAAACTAAGAGGTCAAATTCAATTGTGCGTGACTTATAGTAAATTCTTAGTATTTAAGTTCATTCATATGAATAAAAAAATAAACTTTTAATTTTCTCAATATAAGTGACAAAATATAATTTATTGATAATTAAAAATTATACTGTTAATAAAATTTAATGTAGTGTTTTTTAGACTTTCTATTTATCCAGAGAGAAAGATCACTCATGCTAGTTTTGATTTTCAAATCAGGTTTTAGTTTATACGGAAATAAACTTATGTTCATACGAAAGAGTTAATAATTA
>PYAF01001605.1:110870-127224 GCA_007407185.1 Glycine tomentella | reverse complement strand
CTACGTAATTTTTCATAAACAATAAAATGATGTATTTTTAAAGATAATTCAATCTAGGATAACAATACATATCAATAATTAATTAAGTTAATATGTAAATTGAGTAAAAAAAGTTGATATCGATAGAAGAAATTTTAAAATTTAGATATAAATAGAAATATCTTTTATTTGCATAATAAATTAACAAACAATTT
Organism: Glycine tomentella; assembly: GCA_007407185.1. Lineage (NCBI taxonomy): Eukaryota > Viridiplantae > Streptophyta > Magnoliopsida > Fabales > Fabaceae > Glycine > Glycine tomentella. The sequence goes on along the minus strand of PYAF01001605.1, from coordinate 127,030 downwards.
AATTTTGATTTGATTGATTTATATGTTAAAATACATAATTTTATTGTTTATGAAAAATTACGTAGTTTTATTAAATGTGTAAAATACTAAATTATATTTTTTCTTGGGTCAAAGACTACATGGATATCCCAACTCATTGTGATTAAGTAAAAAAAATATTTTAAATATAAAATAAAATATTCAACATGAAATACTCAATCATTTATTTTTTTAAAAATTTTTTAACTTATTTAATTTAAAATAATTAGGAGTAATATATATTTTAATTAAATTAATTAATAGCATTAATATATTTTGATACAAAATTACAACATATTAAAATTAAAATAAAATATAACTAATTTATTGAGTGAACATAAATTTAATTCTTATTTTTATTATTTTTATATTTTTAAAGATATAATAATTAACTGAATCTACAACTGACTATTTATATTACACAATAATAATTAATAACTTAATTTTTTTTTATATTTATGATACATTATTGATATCTGGCAGAAAAATATTAATTTTAGCTTACAATTCCTAATTCAAAATTTTAAAATGTTTTATATTATTTTTCATAAATCAACATATATGTTAGGAATGACACGCACCACATGAATTTAAGTTTTAATTTAAAAATATATAATTGAAAATGTGATTTTATAAATATTTTATTTTGATTTTTTATTATAGCTAGCAACTCTAAGATTAGATCGTTTGTAATATTTTTTTTCATATTTTAATGGATAAATGCAATTAATCTATTTTTATTTTTGTTTTATTCTTCTCTATTAAATACAATCAATTCAAATAATTTTATTATGACTACATTAACAAATCAATTTATCAACCCATTAAATTTTTAATATTGTTTTTTTATCATAATAAATAAAAAATAATTATTTATTTAGCCTAATTGTATGTTTATTGATTATTTCGTTCAATTACTATAGAAAATATTACAACTTAAACTTTTTAGCATTAACAAATCAATTAATTAATTCTTTAAAAATAATTTTTCCCCTCAAAAGAAAACATGTAAGACATCATCAAAGTGAAGAAGACTCGACCCAAAATAATATCCTTAATAATAATAATTTTTTGAAATATGTATGCATATAAAAATATATTTAAATCAATATATCTACTAACATATATTTATTAAAATTGAAAATAAATATTTAATAATATATTATAATTTAAAAATATAAAAAATTATTCATATAAATTATAAAATATGAATTTAATACTTATTTTAGTAGGCAAAGCTAGTAAAAATGATAAAGAAGAATCCAGGTAACAACTGTTTGTTTGTTTCATTTGTTTGGGCTAGGCACTGAACAGCCCATCTGTCTCAGGCTTTCTTTTCAATTAGGCATACATTCGTATCCAACACCCTTGCCAATGTCGATTTCATTTATTTAAGAGAAAAAAAAATTACCCACATTTTTATTTAATGTAAATGGTTATAGTTATGCAAGTTCATTTTATTTTGGTTTTTAGAGTAGGTTGAGTCTATGTAATGTCAAAGGATGTTGCAACGTGTGTGAGTTGCTATTGTGATGGTAGCTATATATATGACGACGTGGTGACAATGTTTATTAGGAAGACGTTTCATTATAGGCACCGGCCACAAGAGTTCAAAGGAGTTTCCCAAAATAGGTAATTCAAACTTCAAAACATCAACACTTAATTTGAAAAATCAAGTGGTTCAAGGATTCCTAGTTTTCTATATGAAATAAATTGTGTTGGGAGAAAAAATATATATCTTGTATGTGTGTTTATGATCTCTCATGACAAAAATTAATCATGAATGAACTATTTCATATTAATATTATAGTTATAAAAATAATACTTACTTTGACAATTCATTATAAAAAAACACTTATTTTAGAAATTAGTGGGATTTCACTTAACCATTAAATACAAGGCAGAGGCTGAAAATTCAGTTGTGGATGCAATGTTGAGACGTTTTATGCTTCATTATTTGCAGCGTTGAAAAACCCTCTTGGTAGGTCAATTAGATTACAGACATTATAATGGGAAAATTTAAAGCTTCAATATTTGCAACAAATATATCAACCAATGGAGGATGGAGCAAAATGAAAAAGGGTGATAATGTATAAGGATTTTTTTTTTCTCTCTTGGAAAAAACTCAACGTACAAAAGGTGGCAGTAAAATAATTTCATACTATCATTTAATAAAAACTTATTGTTGGTATAATTTTTAATTAAAATAATTATTATAAAAATTAACAAATTTATTATTCATAATTATATACCAGAACTGATTAATAATTTATTAGTTCAACTACAGTTGAGTTACAGATGAATCAATAGCAATTAAGTTTATATTTAAAAAATTATATAATATTTAAGTAATTTAAGTAATAAAATAATATGAAATTATAAAAAATCAAGATTTTTAAAAATTATAAATTAATATAAATGACTGTTTTATTATATATTTTATAAGATAAAAATAAAAAAAATTGACAAAATAATGTATATCTATATATAATTGTTAAATTTTTATTTTTATTTATCTTAAAAATATTTTAAATTACATTAAAAATAAAATAAAGAGGATTAAAAAAAAAGAACTAGAAAATTTTGGAAAATGTCACTTCAAACCGATTCTCTGCATCAAAGTTTATACTAGTTTTCATTGACTTTAGACTAATTCGATAAGCTATTTACTAATCTTAAAGTGACTTATTTTTTTTAGAATTAACATACTGAACACCAAACCAGATTCTAATTAGACTTGTCAAACTGGTTGGTGCGATTTGATTTTAAAACTGTGTATCATCATCCTTCGTAGAGGAGTACTTTTATCCCATTGAAAAAGGACACACGAATCAGCTAGGTTTTTTTTATAATAAAAAATAAAATAAAATTAATGGTAGGTTCGTATACTGACACGATTCGGATCATTTATAGTTAACTTTCACTTGGGTTAAATCATAAATGTTCATTACATTTAATTGTCCACAACAATTTATTAATTTGTGTTATAATTGATCGACTGGTCACAAGATTGATCCATTAATAAAGATTCACCAGTTGACATCAAAATTGTTCACTGTCAGTTTGTCACTAGGTTGATCAATTACCCAATTTTTAAAAACATGAACTAATCTTCCAAAGAAATCAATTATTTTTCATCAAAATTAAAGTAAATTACAATAACATTTCCTGAACTTTTATCAAACTACACATAATATCATTTTTATTTTATTTTTCTACACTAACTTTCATTTAAGTTTAAAAATATTACACTATAACTCACTTATGTGTTTGAACTTTAAAAACATTACACTGGAATTTCAAATTTTACACTAACATTCTCTACAAAGAAGATAAATATAATGGTTAAAAAAATAAAAGTACTTGAATAATTACTCAAAATCTCAAGAAACATTGTTGCTACATGCTTTTAAAATTAGCTAATAGTAAAATAAATTGATCAAGGTAAAACGTTATGTAATGTACAATTGTGATTTGTTTTTTTTTTTTTTTAAAAAACTCTTTAATATAGAGACTAAAATTGGATTCAATTGTAAGTTTATGTTTTTGGAATGTTATAGTTTTTAGATTATTCAAAATATGTATACCTATATATCTGACCATCTTCTACAAAGGAGGTGTTCCCTCCCTACACTCGGGAGATGCCAAAGCAATGGCTCAGAATCAACGTGCGTCCAATAATGTAAATGTCGGTTAAGACTTAAGACTCCTGAAAAAGACTTGTGGACAATCCCCATGTTTAGCTAATATTTAGGATTAAGAAATAGTAACAAGTTAGGCCTGGTTTTAAATTTCAGCCCCTAAAAAAATATACTCTTTTTAAATTCAATTTTGGAGTACTATATTCCATAATTAATATGATATAATCCATTCATTTCGATGTTGATCTACTAACAGTCCGCAAATGTCCAATCCTATAAATTTTAGGCTTTAAATTAAATAATGTTCTACCCAAAACTATTAGGAATGTGACCGAATATTTTTCTCATAGAACATTAATTACCTCTTTTCCTTCAATTAGATTATAGTTGACATAGCCTCAGGACCAATTATAATTTTGTCAAATGTGGCTGTTGACATGACGGAAAAGGAAAGAAGATACCGAATATGGCTCTAACAAAGATAACAGATAGGGATCTTATTATAATTAAGCAATAGTCTTTATATATATATATATTCAACGACATAAGATATATATAGGGTAATTAATCAGTGATTTATAATGCAGCGCCTAAAACGAGGAAAAGAAAAATTGGACCATGTGAATGGTTATATTGAGGTGTTTCATATATTTCTTTCAGGTGGCGATAAGACAGCAAGAACGTAACATGAAGATGAAGATTGAATGAAGGGTATATACCATGTGACTTTGTATATATCTATATTCTATGGATAGATATCCTCTAGATTCTGGTAGTTGAATCAGCAAACTAAAGTGGAAGAACTCGTGGTTTGAGTATCACGACGCTTTACATTCATGGAGGGACGCAAATTCTACAGTTCCAACTATATAACAACTTTTTTTCTTTTTTTATTTATTAAACAAAATTAACTAATCAATTAATTAAAGAATTATTTTTTTTTTTTAAAAGAGAGAGTTGTCTTTCCTAAAATTAGTGAAAATAAAGTAAGCAATCTTAATTCTTGATGGCATGAATACTGATAATTATTTTTTTCAATAATGCTTATTTTAGAAAAGTCGAAAACTTTAAAATTATTATTATAGAAAATTAGAGTTTAATTTCATATATTACCAATTAATTAAAAATTAAATATAATTTATAGAATAATTATTATAAAAATTAATTATTTTATCATATAGAACAATTAATCATTAAATAAAATTAAAAAATATTTTACATTATTAACATACCTTCTAATTAAATTCTAAACATTACTTGAAGGACGTGATTATCCATCAATGGAGAGGAGTTTAGGTATGATTAAATAAATTTCTCCATAAAAGTATCATAGTTATTTATCTTTTATGAGTCTTATAATATCACATAAAATTAATTCATTTAGAAATTTTATACAAAAGTTTATTTCAATGCTAAAGTTATTAAAGTTAACATTTAGAGTGTGTTTGGATAGAAAATTTTAATTCAGAAAAGTAATTTATCTGAGAATTTAAAATTCTTTAATCTAAAATTCATTGTTTGAATTTTTTATATGAAGAATTTAAATTTTTGAAATCTTAAAATAGAATTTTAAACAACTAAAAATGTGAAATTTTAATTTCCTTCTAAAATGTGAGAAATTAAAATTCTCTTCTATTGCTAACGTCCCTAGCACCGCCGCAAGGACATGATGCTGCCGCAGCGAGACACCAACTTGGTGGTGCCACTTCCTCTGCCCCCATCGAAGGCTGCTGTTGTGGCAGTGACGTCGGGAGCGGGAGAGGTTGAACCGCATTGGGAGTGAGAGCGGCAGGATAGTGTACAAGGTGGTCCACCGTACCAACGGATGCGTGTATGTGCTGAAGGTGATATATGTTCACCACGTGGAGTCGGTGCAGTGGTAGATCCACCGAGAAATCCAGACCCTTTGTGACATGGACGATCCGAACGAAATCCAGGTGCCAGTGGCGGAGCCATGGCCAGACTAGCAATGGCCATGACACTACCTAAAAATATTTTTTAAAATTTTTAAAGTAAAATTATCGGATTAAAACTAAAATTTGGCACTACTAGTAAAATTATAGATTTAAAAATAAAATTTGGCATGAGATAAAATTTTTTGGTGGCTCCGCCATTGCCAGGTGCTAATGGAGTTCATGACAAAGGGTCGCTGGAGGGGAAACACATCCCGCAAAGCAGCAGCTGACAGATTTGTCTGGGCAGATTCTGCGGGGGCTGGCGTACCTACACCGGCCGCACATCGTACACAGGGATATAAAGCCCTCGAATCTGCTGATAAACTCGCGGCTGACTTCGGGATGGATCAGATTCTAAATCAGACAAAATTTTGAAAATGAAAAAATTTAATTTATTTATCCAAACACAGAATTTTGAAAATGAAAGAATTTCAATTGAAGCATTTGAAATTCTTAAAATTTTAAATTCTTTAGAATTTTAAATTAGTTCATCCAAATAGACTCTTAACCCAATTTTTCTCATTTTTATGTTGATTTTTGGCTTGAAAAAATATTTTTTATTAATAAAAACAGTTAAAGTAATATTGTTTATGTAAGCAACGTTGCATATATAATAAACTTCTCAAAAAATGCTTCAACAATAATTTTTGTTAAGCAATGAATCTTATTTTTAAATAACTCACGGAAGCAAATATGTTGTAGATATGCTTAGTACTTACAGGAGAAAATAATAACATCTAAAATAATTTGAATTTTAAATCATGAAAAGATAATTCATGAATGACATGTCAATTTTCTAAGGAATAACAATTGAAAAGATTAAGTCAGTTGCTGAGATTGTACATCAATTAATTTATAAAAATATATGTTTGAAAAAATGTAACACGAAAAATAATCACCAATACGTGTTAAATCCTAGTTATGAAAAACTAATATTTAATTAAGCAGATAAGATGAGAACAAATTAACTCAACATTACATTACACATGAATGATAATAATAATAATAATAATAATAATAATAATAATAATAATAATAATAATAATAATAATAATAATAATAATAATAATAATAATAATAATCTTGTTAATCTATAAGGAAGAGGTCTCTTAAATAAATCCCAATATTATAAATTTAAATTATTGAAAAATTACTTTTGTGAATTATTATTATGAAGTTGGCTGCTTTTATTAAATTAAGTAGTTCACTTTTTGGTGATTTTAGAAAGAAAGGATAAGACGAGAAAGAAGTGTGAGAAAATAAACTTTTCCATTGTTTGAGAAATGACGGAAGTGGGAGAAGAGAGAAAAATTTGATGTGATCTACAAATCTCTTTCAAAATGAAGAGATTTGAGGTGGAAGAAGTGAAAAAAAAAATCTTGTGAGAGCAATTAAAAATTAAAATGATATATTTATTATTTTATTTTAAAAGGAGGAATCAAATTATATTAGTGAAATTTTGATAATTATTATATTATTTTATAACTTTTAATTGAATAATTTTTTTAAACATATTATCTCATTCATATAAATTAAAATTAATATATAAATATTTTTAAATATGCTAAAATATATATAGATCATTTGATTACTTTTTATTGTTGTCGTTGAATTTTAACAAAATTTAATACAAATGATCTTGATAATATATAGATATAATTCAACGATTAAATCAACAAAAATCACATTATCTATCATGTTATAAAAATAATATAACAATTATCAAAATTACATTAATATAATTTGATTCATTCTCCAATTAATTTTAACATAACTATATCATTAGAGACGAATATGTCTTTATAACAAATATTCACTTTGGAATGTGTTTAAAGAAGAATCAAGGTCATTTTGTCAAGGCAAAATTGATTTGTCTGTCACTAAGCCAATGGTTTAATACTTCAATGGCTGTGGGCTTGTTGAAAGCAATCCATAAGTAATAGAGTTGAGCTTGAAGTATGTACATTTTGAGTTGATACTGTAAAACTGTGGTTGATAACATTGTTCTTTTCTTAAATGAGGAATTTTTGAATTTGGTTGCATCATTTTTCACTCTAAAATCTCTTCAATGATACTAAGCTAAACTTCAAAATTAAATTTATAAGGCGACAAAAAAAATATGTAGGGGCTCGTAACTCATAAGTTTAGCTTGGGCTGCTATTTCTTTACCTAGTGATATAGTCATATCTTCGATAGAATTGCAAGTTTTCTTGAAATTCCAGTAAAAAAAAAGAATTAAATTAGATGTGACATATTTTTCTTTAAAGTTTTCAAAGAAACAAATGATGTAAACAAAAGAACACGTACGAGTCACGTAGATGGCTTTTTTCTTTTGAAAAAAAAATCCTAAAAATTTATGAACCTCACATTCATATCTGAAAGTTGTCATCGATCATTAATTAAAAAAAAGATAAAATTGAAAGAATGTCTATATAACTTTTCAAAAATAAAATGGGATAAGTTACAAAATCAGTAAACTAAAGGCTGACAATTTGTTCATGTCACACACATTCACGAGATATTTTGTACACATTTACATATCTGATTTATCAATTAAATTATATATAGCAACAAAAAGGAACAATCAATTATATTATGAAATGTTAACAGAATAAAAAAATATTAAGAGATTAAAAAGGAAGCCTGATGATTGAGAAAAGTGTAACAGACTTGAAAGACCAGAAGAAACTATGTTACATGCTTATGCGTACAAAGAAGCCAACCCAAACATTATTATAATATCACGAAGAAAAACCCAAAATCAACCCATTCTTCGTATGCATACACATAACAGCCTATCTACAAAGCAATAAAACCATGATAACATTAATAATGGGTATACATATATAATCCCCAAATCCTAAAAACTATTCAGCCTTCAGCACTTTTCCTCTGCTGTGGACCCATTAACTGGCCCCATTTGCATAGCTGGTTGTTTAGGTTTCTTAGGCTTGAACCAAAGTGCGCATACCGCAAACGCTGCAAAATTAATGAAACTAAGTATGGTAAGCAGTGCATAGAACAAGTCGAGCCTTCCCTTGTTTATGTTGTCTGCTAGCCACCCTTGCCCGTCTCTTGTCCCAGTAACTTTCTTAACAACCGAGACAAGGAAACTGCTGAAGAAGAAACCGAGAGACAAAGTTGTGAGAAAGAGACCCGTGCTCATGGTTTTCATTCCTTTTGGCGACCGTGTTATGAAGAAATCAAGCTGGCCTGTGTATATGAATGCTTCACCAGAACCCACCAAGAAGAATTGTGGGATCAGGAGGAAAACGCTTATAGGCAGTGTTGTTGCTTGGTTTCCACCACTTACGCTTTTCGCCACGGATAACCGTTTCCTCTCGCACACTGAAGCAGCCGCCATTCCAAAAATGGAAAACACAAGCCCAATTCCTATCCTTTGTAGGTCTGTGAAACCTGGGACACATGAAAAACATAAACATTAAATTTTGTGATACATGGATACCAACATGCATCTTATTTGTTCAGTTGATTATATATATATATTGACAGATACTAATGTGTTAGAATGATAGTTTTTTTTAATAATATTCAAAAAATTTATCAATTTCAGAAAATTTACATTCATAATTGACATATAAAAATTATTGTGCATCAAATAATATCAGAAGTATTGAAAATTAAATCGAGATCTTTTTTCTTTTCCTTTCTCTCGACAATTCAACCTAGCTTATATCTCGATTCAGTTCACTGTATATTAATATATATGATCCAAAATAGTCAATCAGGCGCATGTTATATATGTATGGGCTTCACATGCAGCTTTCTGCTAGTGCTATATATATATAGTAATAATATTACGATTTATCATGACAAAATAATTTTATAGTGTATACTGCCAACAATTACATACTACCAGAGGAAGTAAGTTTGCTTAGGGCATGGACGTACTTTGATCTAATGTAGTACTTTCTGAAGTAACTAAATCTAATAATGCATGTGCTGTCTTGGATATATACCTGGTTTGCCGTTCCACTTTTTCCAAAGGGGCATGATGAGTCGGTCATAGACAGCCAGAGTGATTAGTATTGCAGCCACAAAAAAGACTGTGAGAGAGCCAGCAGGGATTTGGAAACTCCCAATATTCCTTTCCATGGTGGAGGCTTGTTCAACTGAAAAGGTGATCATCTGTGCGTAAATGGTCCAAAATATTATGGTTGTGGCCCACACTGGCAGAAGTCTCACCATCATTTTCACCTCCTCTACCCTTGTTAGTGAGCATAATTTCCATGGGTTTGGTTCAGAACCAAATAGATTTGTCTCAAAATCACCTTCTGCCACAATGGCAGCTTTCTCCAAGAAACTATACAATTAAAAAAAATAAAGTGTGAGGAAATTATTTAGACGTCACAATTTTATTAAACCACACAAAATTATTTGCTAGCTCCCACAAGGGTGAACAAAGATAATAATAAGCTTAATTAATTATTACCGGAACTGTTCGGTGTGCTCTATTCTTGAAGCCTCAGGAGTGTCCTCATACAAAGTACCAACATTGTATGGGAGTTGCATCTTCCTTTTCTTTATTGATGCAGCAATAACTTGGAAAATGTGGACAATGGGGCTTCCCAAACTCTTCTTGTATCTGTATCTTTTAGTTCCTGATAAGAACACGATAATGGCTATGATCATAGAAACAGAACATATTCCATACGCCAAGCTGCGACTCACTTCATCTTGCAGATAGACAAGTACTGTGACAGCTGCCAGAGTTCCAAAACTGATGAAGAAGAAAAACCTGTTGAAGAAATAGGCCATTTGGGATTTCTCCTTCTCATCTTTCTCATCGAATTGGTCAGAACCAAATCCTGAGACACTGGACTTCAGGCCACCAGTTCCTAGTGCAATAAGGTACAGTGACATGTACAACATTCCCATTTGGAATCCGTTGGCTTGTTTGCAACTGTCACTGTTAGCATGGCAAGGTGGTGGACGTAGCCCTGGCAATTTTGTTGAGATTGCTAATGTAGCAGTACCCTGATGAAATCACCACAAATATATAGTTAACACTTTCCACTTTATACAAAGAGTAAATTACATGTACTCTTCTTTACTTTTATTACACCTGATACTCCTGTTTTTGATCCTTATAAAAAATGATCTCTTAATTTTTGGGCTTTTGATTGTTACACTGACTTCTCCTCTTAGGCATAAATTAATCGTTACAACGACGACTCCCCTCTAAGGAGAAAAAAATGTTTCACCGATCCCCACTCAGGAAGGTTTAAATTAATGTAAAAAAATAAAAGGATATCAGGTGTAATAAAAACAAAAACTCAGGAGAAAGGTGCTTGTAATTTACTCTTAGATAAATGAATATGTCAACACGGTTGACTTTTTATGACAAAAGTAGTCATTAGTAATTAATGTAACTAACCAGTGTTTGTATTGAAGCAAAGATTCCAATTGTCTTGTATCTGCCAAGAAAGGAATCTGCTAGAAAACCTCCCAGCAAACACAGGAGAAATGATGTGCCCATAAAGTCAGTCACAGTATTGGCTGCAGTTGAGCTTGGCAGATGCATGATTGAGATCATGTACGTTACCAGGTTCACTGCAATCCCCATGGTGGAGAGCCTCTCCACGATTTCAATCCCTGTAAGAATTTTTAGAGTTAATTACCTTCTATTAATTTATGTAACTTATGTATTCTGTGAAAATTAATATTGGCTTCATCTTAATCTTTTGTGCACAAAAAAGGGGAATGAAAAAAGGTTTTGGAGAAGCAGGTCATGATTGCGCATGTGTCATAATATAAAAATTAAAAAATAAAGTGAATTAATTGTGTTCGTAAGTGGAGCTGTAAGTGAAAAGTGAATTGCCTAATGTATTGAAAAAAGCCGAAAATGAATGGATAAAGTAAGCTCCACTTTTAGAAAGTGAGGTAATAAAGTAAGATGAAAAGGAGTAGACGAATGGAATATTGTTATATTCATTCACATCATAAAGATTGTATGTAATATTATGCTTTTCTCTTCTCCAAGTCCAAACAGAAGGTGACATATGAATTTATCCTCAATAAAAAGTATTTACATGCTTTGGTTAATTAGTATTCCACTTGGTTTGTCTCCTTCCCCAGATGCAATCATTGCCCCCCAAAAATATTAGATAGAATAAAATGGAATATTTACTTTTAGGAGCGAGCCTTGTCTGCTTCAAGCTACTGTTGCTACGAGGAGCCGTGTTGGACACAAAAACATAATTCACTAGCCTCTATTTATAATGTCTTACAATCTTCTAAGGAACATATTTTATGAATATTAAAATGGGACAACAAAAGTATCCCCTTAAACTTTGGGGTTTATTTTTAAAACGTGTGTATACCAGAAAGATAAACAGTGAGGTGTAAAGATAATTAAATATGATACTGTATACCGTGTTAATTTTTTAAAACGTGTAATAATAATTATATAACGAAACTAGTTGTTTAAAGTTACATTTTTTTTTTTATATAAAATTAATTTATATTTTTTCACACGATCAACAAAATAGAAATACGGATAAAAAGGATCATAAACTTACATGAATATAATATGTATGATTGGATAAATCTTTTAAAGTGTCGGATGCATTTGAATTAATTTCATTAATTGTTTAATCCAGTTAGTGCATGTTTGAGTTTTGTTTGCAGTAGCACCTTGACTGTTTGCAAAAAAATCCTTCGGTATCTTTTGGATTCACAGGCTGAGTACAGTTAGTCTTTAAAAATGCAAACTCCTATAGACTTTGTATGCACCAACACCCTATCTATTTCTGCATCCCCGTTTGATGAACCACTTTTTTTATCCTGCAATATGTGAATTGCCTTAACTTGCAGCCAAGACATAGCTTCTTTTAATTCGTCCAAGAAAACACACCCACATGAAGGTGAAGGAAGTTATCATATTTTAGGTCTTTTGTAGTATATATTATTTGAATGTTATCTTCTCTCTAATTCTATTTCTAATGTATTACACATTCCAAAAGCAATAGCACAAACATGAGATATAGAGAAGTGGTACAAACCCAAAATAAGAGCTGCGGGTACCCAACCACCTGTTTTGGACCTGTCTGCAGGGAAGCCTTTATAGTCCACAGCGTCTGCAACTGTCCAACTCATTTTCTCCTCCTGAAATAAAGTGACAAAATATTTATTAAAAAAAAGCATATAACATTTGAAGTTACATGCTGCCATATATGGACCAAAAACTATTCAGCAACAGATCTCAAACACTACTAGTACTAACCATTTTCTTAAGTTCCACGAAGAAAAGAAGCTTCAGTGCTACAATAGAAAGGCCTGGGTGGGAAGCTTTGTTCTTCTAAACTTCAACTCACAACTTAAGTTTGTGGTGAGAGGTTCCCCATTTATAGGCAAGGTGGACTCAACATATACCAATGAGAATCTAAAAGCGACGTCCTGCCACTATTCATTTGAGACAGATCACTGTTTTTTTTTTTTCATAAAGGTAAGGATTAGGTTTGAGGCAATTTTTAGTGGAAAGTTTTAGCTAGACTCAAACTTATTAATTTTCTGATCAGATATTTATCAAGAATATTAATTATTAAGTAAATATAAGGGTAATGTTGATTGACCAGGAGAGAATAGGAGGAATAATATGAGGAATCTAGAACATGCAACCATAGACCATAGTAGTATTGCAATCTCGTCTCTTCTTTTATGGTACAATATTGATTTGAGTTATGAAGGCTGTGAGCCACTCCACCTTTGGCCAACTCTTGAAGTGCTTTTGCTACCCCACACTTGAAAAGGATCTCTCTACCTTTGGTTTTTCTGTGTAGGTAGAAATGGACAGAATATGCAGCTAGCCGCTCAAGGTGTATGTCAAAAAAGACTCTAGTTTTGAAAACCTTGTAATTGATGTGTTTAATTAAGTTAACATTAATCATTGTGGTTTTAACTATAAACAGACAGATCTTTCCTAAACGTCAAATTTTCAAAACAAAAAGGAGGTTATAGCTGCCTCACATCACTTCTATGAGGGTTAATCATCTGTTGATCGGTATACGGAGGATCAACTTGTAAATGGACAAGCATATACACTATTTGAAATTCTTTTTTCTAGTGCACCTCTCAAGTCTCAACTTCGTTTTCTTGGTTTAACATTTGAAGGTTTGGGTTTGGTTGATTTATTAGTTTCTTATTATTACAAAATTGAAAATTAATATTCTTATTGCAGTATTTGTAAAGCCACCTTAATAGCAGAAATTTCTTAGCCCGCCTTAATTGCTATTTCTTTGAGATTGTTTGAACATGAGAGTAATAAGTTAGTGATTTAGTCCGACTAGAGATGTATTAAAATATATAAACGAAGAATAATTGTCACATTAAAACTTATATTTTAATATGATATCAAAATTTATTTTTGATTTATTGTTGAATCACCTGTATTTGTCACGCTCCAGTATTTTGTATGGCAAATACCGAAATGAATGGAATAATTTGCAACAAAAGAGGCCAATGCTCAATTTTTTTTTATAATCATCCAATTTTTGGATTGAGCTTAAAGATCAATTTGCTGAAGGCTCGAACCCACATAGAACTCTCCTTAATAATATTAGAGCCACTACACCATATAAGTTCCATTGTAAGTTATGCCACAAATGTAATATATAAGAAATAGTTAATCATTTATTTAATTACATGAATAACATTAATTTTGATTCACCCGAATGATCATTAAAATACTTGTTACCATTAAGTTGGAGTTATGCACGTGATAGACATTTCATAAACATATTATTGTTATAATAAAATTTAAAAGATTAATATATACATATATATATATATATAGATTTTTGCTTTATTTGTGTAGTATCTCATGGATAAATTTTAATGAGTTTGAACTTGAAGAATCACCGTATACATTATATAAATTTGTGATTTTAAGAAAAAATGAATTATTTAATTTTTTAATAAAAATTAGATTATACATCAGGGACTTACTAATTTGATCACCAATTTGATTTAAAACTATGCATGAATTTCAGTTTGTCATAAACTCTTATAAATACAACCAATGTCATTACTATAATAAACATGGTTTCTTAAAAAAAAAAATTATTATTATTTTATTTTGGCCCTGCTAGCGTGGTGCTGTAGCAAATCTGGCGCTGATAGCGTGGCACTGTAACTGAAGGCTATTTTTCATGGTTTTTGGCGTGATTAGCGCCATGAACGGCGCCGTTAGTGCCATAATTTGACTTGTGGCGTGGTTAGCGCCAGATGTGGCGCTAGAAATGCCCTGGAAAACACATTTTCTCTAGATTTTGGCGCGATTAGCGCCAGAAGTGCTCCAGAAAGTGTATTTCCTCTGGAAACTGGCGGGATCAGCGCCAGAAGTGGCGCGGTTAGCGCCAGAACTCGTCTGGGCCCGTATAAAAGGCCAAATCGCGTTTTCAGAAGGAAAAACCTTCTTTTCTTCTTCCCCAGTGTAACCACCGCTTCTATTTCGTATTTATTTTATTTGCAACAGATTTTTTTTTTTCGAAAAAAAACAGAAAGAATGAAGGTTCAAATGAAAATTTCACGTTGATAAAATGAGTTTAGAAATGATAAGAAATATACGCGTTATTTGACGTGTGTAGTCCATAACGTTCACACGTACATACCATACAGTCAGGTATTACATGTCCATAACTATATAAATAGTCCAATGCACAAAATAAGGTACAGATCATCAAAAGCAGATAAGCATCACACACACTTCATCATATCAGCATCACACACACTTCATCATATCTTCACGTACAGCATCCATGTCACTGCTGTTCTGCTCGCCCAAATAATTTGGGGTCATCACAGGTGTCAACCACCAGACACAACATAGGGTTAGTCATGATAAACAAAATTTAAATATCAACAGAACAAATAATAAATATATGTACACAAATATACAGAATATTAACAAGTTATTCTCTCACACACAATTGTCATGTAATGCATGTTTATCTTATCACATGATGCATGACTGAGATCTCAGCTTTTCAACGTCTCAACGTCTTAATAATTGTGGCCGCAGTCAGGATAGCTTAACACCTCGCGAGTTGGATCGATCAGTCAGGATAGGTCCGTGTTGCAATAGGACTCACACCTACTATACATGTGATCATCATGAGTAGGTGATTTCCCCACGGCCACTCTCCCCCAGTTCCACGCCATAGGACGCTCTCACTCAACTCTAGCTATCTGACAAAACACCTCTTTTACGAGGATCGTCACATCTTCACAAATTCTACCCCGCCGGGTAGGTGCACATGGAAATGCATGAATGATTCATTTTTCATCTTTTTAATTGTTCTTTTCTCATTACTTCCATCTCAAACTCATATCATCACGTGGTGCATCACCATATCATCACGGGGTCATCACAATATCATCACATAGTTCATCATCATATCATCACGGTGTCATCAAAATATCATCATATGGTCATCACAATATCATCACAGGGTTATTACAATATTAAGTCTAAATGATACCACTCAATTCTTGTGACTAATTTTATTAGCAAACTTTTACTCAA
>PYAF01001605.1:82648-94416 GCA_007407185.1 Glycine tomentella | reverse complement strand
TCAGGCTGGCCTATTTAATATATATATATATATATATATATATATATAATTAAAAGATATAAATCAATCTTTTAAAAAAAGAAAAAAATAAGATAAAATCTAAATAACCTAATCTACTTAAAAGATAAAAATAAAATAGAAGATTTGAAACATTATAATAGATTTGTAAAAAGATAAAAGTATATATATATATATATATATTAAAACTAAAAAGATATAAATCAATCTTTTAAAAAGAAAAATAAAATAATATAATATAAAATTTAATCTACTTAAACAGATAAAAGATAAGAAAGATAATTTGTGTGTAAGTTTGTAAAAAAAAACAAAAGCTGTTAAGTTTGTTTTAAAAAGAGAAATAAAATAATATAATATAAAATATAATCTAATTAAAAAGATAAAATATAAAAAAGATAATTTGTTGTGATTAGTAAATTTTAATCTCATATTAGAGTGCTCTAATTGATTTTATTTTTTTCATGCACAAATTAAAAAGGAAGTATGTGTCTTTTTTATATTAAATTTACAAAAGTATTATGCGAATTCTTAAAGTTTTACTATATAGTCATTAGATTTTTTTTAATATATAATATTTATTTTAAAGTAGTTTTTTAATAGGCTCGTAGGCCAAGTCAGACTTTTAAATAGGATAGACCAGGCCTAAAAAAAAAGCTTATGATAGATAAAAAGACTAGGCTAGACTTTATATTTTTAAATTAGGCTAAAGTCAGGCCTAACCAAGCCTAGTCTGGCCTGACCTGTTTCCACGCTAGTAATAAGAATAAGCGAATGAAGGAAACCCTAGATTGCAGAGGAAAAGGTGAAAAATAAGCCCAACAACAAAAGACAACTAACGAGGAAACAACGTTACTTTCTTCATTCTCGTGCAACACAGCACAAAACCCTTAAGCCGTTTCAACGCCGCCGTAGTTTGTTATTGGTTTTGATTTGATGGAGATGGAGGGCGAGAAACAGCACAAGTTTGATGTGGACCTCGGCAACCTCATGGCTTTCGACTCCTATCACACCTTCCCTTCTCAACAATCTCTTTCCAGGTACCTTCTTCTTCTTCTTCTTCTTCTTCTTCTTCTTCGTCTTCTTCTTCTTCTTCTTGTTTTCGTTTTTTGACACTGCACTTACTCACGTAATTGAACACAGGGAGGACCTAATCAAGCAGTGTTTACTGAAAGGCACTCACTTGGTTCAAGCTATCGCAGATGCCCTCTTTACCTCACCATCAACCGAAGATGTGGATGGACCCCTTGTCACCTTGCCTCCCCCACTCACTAAATTGCCTAGAGAAAAACATGTAACCCCTCACTCCAATCTCTTCTTTTAAATTCAATAAATCTATTATTTGTTTCTTGTTCCTATGATGTTGAAATTGTCTGCATAATCTCAATCGCTATCCCCTATTGTATTGCAACTTTCCAAGGGCTAAATAAAACCCTCTTCCTCTATATATGTGTTTGCATTGCTATTAGCTTTACACTTGGCTTCATTTTATCTTTTGTTCTGTGCTTCTAGTTTTTTGCTATGTCTCGGTTTAAACATTGGCTCATCGATTTTTGTGATGCTTTCAGCTGCCAAAACCAAAGCCTCCTACTAAATGGGAAGCTTTTGCCAAAAAGAAAGGTTAGTCTATTAGTGTTGTTTTGTATTTTTTTACTAGTTCAATGCCTGAATCTTAATCCTGTGTTATTTTGCAGGCATACAGAAACGGAAGAAAGACAAGATTGTATATGACGAACAGTCTGGAACCTGGAAACGCAGACATGGGTATGATCGTGCAAATGATGAAGATGCTATGCCTATCATTGAGGCAAAACCAACTGATGGTAAGTGATTGAACATGCCTTTCTTCATGAACTGCTATTATGTTTCTCTTGATGCCCATGTATAAGGAGTAGACCCTTTTCTTTGAGTTGTCACTGTTGGGAACCAACAGAACTACTACACATGTTAGTAATAGGATAAAACTTTAACATTGGCCAATTCTTCGTAGACTTGTATACACTAACAGTACTAATTGAAAGGAATCCAATTTAGAATTGACTCTTTTGAAGATCCATGTAAAATGGAAACGTTTAGATATATCAGAGGGCATGCTCAATGCTTAATCATAACATATAGTTGGCCTTGTGGGTTTCCAAGAGCATGTTATTTTGGAATTTGGAATAAAAATTATTAATGGGATGAAAATTTGGAATTTTGGGGCACATTGTTATTTTGGATATGAAGATTCTTGCATGTGATAATCTGGATAAAGTTATTTCAGATCATATATAAATGTTATGTAAACCTATTATGGCTGATGTTATTATTATTTTTATGACTTATTTGAACATTTCCATCTTTTCATGAGTGTATACTTGTAATTCACATTTTTCTGGGGGTACTTTTGTACAGTTATTTCAGATCATATATAAATGTTATGTAAACCTCTTATGGCTGATGTTATTATTATTTTTCTAACTAATTTAAACATTTCCATCTTTTCATGATTGTATACTTGTAATTCACATTTTTCTGGGGGTACTTTTGTACAGTAATCACAGCTATTAGTATGGCATATCAATAATGGATGGTGTAAACATTTTTGCAGATCCAGAAGAGGATCCTTTTGCCAAAAGAAAAGAAAATAAGAAGAATAGAATTGAAAAACAGGAGAAAAATAGACTACAGAACTTGAAAGAAGCTGCAAAATTTGGTGCTTTACCAAGGTTTGTCAAGTACCTTTTCTCCATTTAACCTTGAAGCTTTTGCAGCATGGGATCCTATTTGTTTCTGTTCATCAGAATATTCATCATTGGCTTTTAGCTGTATCATTTATTTTGTGGATCATTGACTGTATTCCTGAATGAAATCAATATTGAGACGGGGTCAGACCTTAGCCTTTTATTTTGCCATTGGAGTCATATATCTCACCTTGGGCCATTGCCTACTTTCTTTTCTCGAGGACTTTACTGAAGTTGCTTCTGCTGAACTTAACAAAAACCTAATGAGATATGCATATCCTTTTTATGCTTTTATCTTGGGTCAACTAGTGATACTGCTTTTTATTTATTACTCCAAAGCCATAATTACCTTCGCTTACTGATATGCAATATTGTCAATGGACAATCTTATCCTTGTTATTGGTGACACCTCAACTTCATTTGATTGTTTATCTCTGTCCTTCCTGACATTTAGTAATGTCCCCACCTTTCGGAGGACTAAATAATCTAAAGGCAACCGCCTCTCAAAAAATAGTGTTTTATTAGGTCTGAATTCTAGAATGGAGCCTTTCTCATGTATAATAATGGATGTAGGTGCCTCTCAAAATAGTGCCAACTTTACCTACCTTGTTTAAGGGTTTTGAACTAGTGTTTGATTTATTTATTTATTCGATATATATCTTTTATTTTTCTACCCATTGCAAATATTCATGCTACATTTTCTCTTGTGATGAAATCTGAACAAATTATTATGCAGCCATGTTCAGTTGGCTGCTACAGCTTTGCCTATAACAGGAACTCAAGCAGCGCCCAAGAAAGTTACAAAGGATGAACTAGGTAATGTAGCAGGAATTGCAGCAACTGCAACAGCCAGTGGGGGGAAGTTTGACAAGAAATTGGCAGGTGAAAAGCCTCAGAAACATGAAGGAAAATATCGGAAGGTTGTGCGCTGTACTCTCGCTGATATATGTTTCTCTTGTCCGCGTAAATTATTATATATAGAAGCACCCAATTTTTAACTAAATTGGCTAATTAACTTATTTTGTTTTGTTTTCATCTAGTTCCTGCCAGTGGTGGAAGGAACCGGGATAGGATCACTGGAGAGGGAGCAAACTGAAAAAATATTGAACAAGATCATCTCCAAGAATTCTCATAACATACTCAACGTTGAAAAGGTACATGCATTAGAGTCCTACAGTAGTGACTTAGATTTCTCAAATATACTAGTTTTTATTAACTTTTTTTGTTGTCAAAACATCTCTGTATTGTAGGCTGTCACGATGCACAATGTGAAGAAAGAGAAGAAACAAAGGAGCGATAGAGGAAAGGCTTCAGCAACTACTGACAAGAAATTGAAAACTCAGAAAAAGTCTTTTAAAAAGGGAAGTTCCAAGAAAAGCAAGGCGAAAGGAAAATAGTTTAAATTTTATAAGAAAAAGTTTTGTAGAGTTCTTGGAAACTCTGTTTACTGGTTTCAAGTTTTGTAGACGATAATTTCTTGTATCAATCGCCATCCTTTTTTTTATTTATCATCTATGATTAATTCAGCTCTATTAATTGACATTTTTTTAATAAAAAAAATACTTTGAATTTATGAATTCAATGCTTAAATATATGTCACGCAGTATGCATATTCACTCCGGGTTCTTTCTGCTTAGAATTCACTACTTGTAGATATTTCAAGTTCCTTATTTATGCTTTGCGTCACATATAAATTGTATTTTTGGGGGCTTGCTAAAGACCAAAGAGCCCCTCCGTACATAAACTGTTATATGCTTTGCTCATGCGACAAAAAACTATTTTTGAAGATTCCTTGTGGACAGACACAAACATAAGTCGCGATTCGTGAGTGTCTGTTTTGTTGTCTTTGAATTGCACAAGCTTTACCCGACTTTTGTGGCCAACGATGACCTTTATCCAATAAAGAAAATAATTGGATAATTCAGTTTATTCAACAAGAAAATAAATCAGAATTTGCTTTGGCTCTGTCACTCATCCGAGTTAGGCATAGCATTGCAAATTACACCATCTCTTCCTTCCTCTCTTCTCTTCGTTGTGTTGTCTTCTTTGCTGAGGCAGAGAAAGAAGAGAGTTTCTAGCTTGTGTTCTTCTTCAAAATTCTCCACCCAACAAAACTTAACTTTACATTTGGTTTGGTCTTCGTTGTTCCTGTTGAACTATTGGTTTTCAGCTAATTTAGTTTATTTAATCTCCTAAATTCGCATATTCTTACATACCCATTTCATCTTATCCATTTCCATCCTTATAAAACTTCCAAAGCTTCAATTTTAAACAGAGAAGCAACTTCGAATATTGGTATTGAAAACTTAGGATTCATGGTTAGAGGTAGGTTCCAAGTGCAAGGTGTTGAATTTGGTAACAATGATGTAGCAATATGTAGTTCTGGAATCAAGTTTGAATGGCATTCACTTGAGTGTAAAGTTCGTCCAACTAGTTTATTTGCAAGCGTTGGTCAAGCAGGATTTGGTTTTGGGATTTCACCAAATCCTCCAACTGCTACTACTAGAGACAGCGGCACCAAATCTCCGTTGGTTAATTCTTCCACGAAATATGTTTTAATGCCTGAAACCGGTCTTCGAAACAGCACGGGGTTTCAAGGTTTATTGAGTGGTGAGCCAGTTGAAGTTGATGAGGAAGGCCATGGCATGAAGAAGGGAAAAAAGATGAAGGGGTTTAAATTGAAGTTTAAGATTGGGAATCCATCATTGCGGAGGTTGATGAGTGGGGCAATTGCTGGTGCAGTGTCAAGAACAGCAGTGGCACCATTGGAGACAATAAGGACCCATTTGATGGTGGGGAGCTGTGGACATAGTACAATTCAAGTGTTTCAATCTATTATGGAGAACGATGGATGGAAGCGCTTGTTCAGAGGTAATTTTGTGAACATCATCCGAGTTGCGCCAAGCAAGGCCATTGAGGTGAGTAGACATGATGCTTTTTAATACTAGATATAATCATAAATGGGAGTTTTTGGATAACTGATGTCGCTAAATTCTTTATCTCACAATTCCATTATTTGGAATGACTTGATTAATTGGTTTCTTATCCATGAAAGATCAAATTATGGCCTAGTTTGCTGGAATGGACATGGACTGTTATGGACCTATGGTTTAACACACTGAAGATGACATCACTTTAATTTCTGAAATAATTAAAGTTCCTGCTCCTGTATACCCTGCTGCTTCGGAATTTTCCTTTAGCATATGGGTGTATATTTTGCATATTATTCATCACTTTTGTACTTCAAGGTTGGCTGACTGACAGATAGTATGATTATCAATACCACTTGTTAAACTAGGAGTCAATCATTTCATTTTGTATCTTATAACTTCATTTCATTGGTTAATGACATTTGGTGGAACATGCAGTTATTTGCATATGACACTGTCAAGAAGCAACTATCTCCGAAACCTGGAGAGCAGCAAAAAATCCCAATTCCCCCCTCATCAATTGCAGGTGCTGTTGCTGGTGTTAGCTCTACCGTATGTACATACCCTCTTGAACTACTCAAAACTCGCCTTACTGTTCAGGTATGACTCATAGAGCTCTAGTGATCTTGCTCTCATTTATGCTCCAATTGATGTAAATTCATGACACTACTCAAAAATTGCAGAGAGGGGTGTACAAGAACTTACTTGACGCATTCGTGAGAATTATTCAAGAGGAAGGCCCTGCAGAATTATACAGAGGCCTCACCCCTAGTCTAATTGGTGTAGTCCCTTATGCTGCCGCAAACTACCTTGCTTATGACACACTTAGAAAAGCTTACAAGAAAGCCTTCAAAAAGGAAGAGATTGGGAATGTGATGACTCTTCTAATTGGATCAGCTGCTGGTGCAATTTCGAGCAATGCAACATTTCCACTTGAGGTGGCTCGTAAGCATATGCAAGCTGGGGCACTAAATGGAAGACAATATGGGAACATGCTTCATGCCCTTGTGAGTATACTTGAAAAGGAGGGAGTTGGTGGCTTGTATAGAGGCTTGGGACCAAGTTGCTTAAAATTGGTTCCTGCTGCTGGGA
The DNA here is from genome assembly GCA_007407185.1 of Glycine tomentella. Classification (NCBI taxonomy): domain Eukaryota; kingdom Viridiplantae; phylum Streptophyta; class Magnoliopsida; order Fabales; family Fabaceae; genus Glycine; species Glycine tomentella. Next base: position 87,656 of record PYAF01001605.1, on the reverse strand, counting down.
TTTCTTTCATGTGCTACGAAGCTTGCAAGAGGATACTTGTTGAAAATGAACAAGATTAATTACAAGTGGATGACTGCAGATTCTTTGCATGGGATTTATTGGCATTGTTTTTTGGTTAGGAAAAGGGAACTAATTTGTCGAGCTAATTTTTGGTTTTGCAGATTTTGCTTTTCCTTGCATATTTGACCATTTAAACTGGTTTTTTTTTTGTTTTTTTTATTATTATTGTTAGTGGGAAAATAACCAGGGTGTTTCTTTAAAGTTGCATTGATTTTAAGGGAAAAAAATTGTATTGATTACAGTTTACAGGCAAAAAAAAATTAAAATATTGCAATTTAAATAAAAAATTACAAAAATATTGTAGTTTTGAAACTATTTACATATGTATAACAATTAAACATGTCCCAGGTGGACGTGTTCAATCACGTAGAGGGGAGACGTGACTGGGAGCTCAATCACGTCCAGGGTGGACGTGACTCAAGAGGTGGCGACACGTGTCATTTTGAGACACGTACCATTTTGCGGTGCGATGCGTAGAAACTTCGGAAGGCCATAACTTTTGACTGAGATTTCCGGTTGAGGCGAAACTGGTGGCCACGCGCTCGAAATTGAGAGGAGAAGCCGTTGGCAAGTCCCAAAGAGGACTTGGTCAAAAAATTTTCCCAAAAGAGACCTCTAAGTGTTTCAAAATTGTGATTTAATCTTCGATGCCCAAAAAAATTTCTTATTTTCTAATTTTTTATCTATTCAATTAGTGAATTGCAGGCTATTCTTTATTTACCTAATTACTTCTCTTAATTTCGAGAATTTTGACATAAAATACGCCTCCATCGGATATTTCTATCAAAATTTATGATTATTCAAAGTTTATATGCATCACCAACTTTACAATATAATTTTGTTCAATTTTTGAAAAATTAGTTTTACGACCACAATGTTTTCATTTTTTAATTTGTTAAACTGATATCGTTTAAAAATCTACGGTATAATTTTGGTCAATAAATATACAAAAAAAAATTACCCACAAAACCACCACCACCCTCTCCATCGCAGTTCAACCCCACTACTACCACTCCCACGAACCCTTCTTCTCAAATCCATAAATCATCATGCATGCATCAAAATTTTGATGTCCACACTTGCGGACATAAAAACCAACGGTCATGTCTTCTCTCTGCGTAATTGAACACGTCCACCTGAGACGTATTTGATTACTATGCATTTGTAAATAATTTCAAAGTTGTAATATTTTCGTAATTTTTTATTTAAATTACAATATTTTAATTTTTTTTCCTGATTACATACTCTGATTTATTTTACAATCAACTGTCTTTCATATATTTTGTCTTTGGTCTCTTGGCTGAGAATACACAAGTTGTAAGAGAGTTGTATTTGTTGCAATATCGAGAGATCAAGGCGCGATAACAGAAGACCATGTTTCCAAGAGGTCAATAAGCGCATAACCGACGTGAAAATCAGAAGCTGTTGACTAAGGTGAAAATGACGTGATTGGTTATTGCACCAATGATCTTTAATATGGTTGTTTTAACCTTATTTTTATTGGGATAAATTACACAAACTCTTCTTAAAATTATAAAATTGTCTCAATTTATACTTATATAAAGTATATTAAATTAATTATTATTTTTTATAATTAATTAAAAATATAACTACAATTATCTAAGTACAAATTTAATTTTAAATTTTTTTTTTATGTTTATTTTCATTATAGTTTGATAACTTGTTCGTCATGAGTTCGAAATCGAAATATAAAAGTAAGATTGTGTATAATATTTCTCCCTCTTACTTTTTTAGATAATGAGGAGCATCTGAATAATGAGATATACAATTTTTTTTATCGATGTTTATTTTTAATATACTTTTTTTAATCTTATGTTAAAGATTTTTTTTTTCATTTTCTATTAAACTTGGGACATGATTTGATCCATTTTTTCACTTATTTAAGACACAAAATTTGCTCTATAAGATTTACCTACACAAACTAAGAAATTCTGTTGTTCGAACAAAAGAAAAGCCATAAACATTAAAAAAAACAAACGTTTTTTTTAAAAGGTGTAAGAAATAAAGCTACTTTCATTAAACTCACTTTACACACTATCATCACCTACATCAATTGAATTTTATAAGTAGAAATATGAGTGTTGAATCTATAATATAATATATAAAAGAGATATTTCTTTTTCGTGTACATATTTTTTATACATTTTGGCCCCTAAAATATTCTGCAACCACCTATTACAACTGCAATATATGCATCTATTAAAGGATAAAATGGAAAATTAAATGGGAAAAAAAGACATGTACAGAAGGTACTCACTCTTTTCGTGCTTCATGTTTTTTTTCATCCCACAAACTAACACAATTGTTCCATTTTCAATTCATTCACTGCCTGACTATAGAATTAAAAAAAACTCCTAACTTCTCTGTTCTCTCCTCTCCTTTCTTTTTAAGTTTCCCATTCATAGCAGTGTGGCCACATGTTGATGGTGGCGGCAGCAGTTTGAAAGGATGGAACGCCCAAGTACATTGGTGTAAGTTTGATTTTGTTCAACGATAACACTGCACATGAAGGGAATGTTGTGGCTTCAGAAACTCCTTCATTCACTGGAAATTGTGAACATAAGAGCATCCTAAGGTTTACCGCATCAAACTCTGGGTCACCATTGACATTCGGGTCAAATTCAAGTTGTGGTATGTTTACCTCTATTTTATTCATGATATTTTAAAATTGTTGTGGTATGTTTATCTCTGACCAAATTATTTATTTGTATTGGTAGTATATTGTGTTTAAAATACAGCTTGCAATATGTGATTTTTATTTAGTAGGGCTGTGCATTTTATGCTACACTCCTCTTCAACTTATTTTTTAAATGTTAAATCAAGATACTTGCAGATCATTTCACCAAATGAAGTTTCCTTTTCTCGCTTTTTGTTAATTTACTCTTTGATTTTGTCCCTTTTCACTGTTGGACAATTAGGATTTTATGTTTTTTCTCTGATTTTGTCGCCCTTTTCTCTCTCAGTCAAGACCTGTAAAACAAAGATCAAATACCAAAGGAAAAACAGGTTGTTTGTACATTCTGTTGGTTCTCTTTCGAAGTTTAAAAGCTAACCATGATTCATTTATTCACTATACTGGAGGAGTGGAAAGTAAAACGGAGAAAGCTTTTTACTTATAAATATGTTTACACACCAAATGGTAAATCTATTCTTTTTAGTAGGACTCTCTTATTTAATTTTTACCATTAAGCAAGCATCATGCATATTTTCATCTTTCAAATCATTCAATATTGTTATCTTTATCCTCATTCCTTGGTGGAGGCAAGATATGACAGTTTAATTGTCTATGGACTTGTTACAGATACTATGATAAGATGTAGAGTATAATTGCAGCAAGTCAACCACAAGTGGAAAGACTTGCTGCATTTCGTATTACTTATCATTTAAATATATACTTATTGGCCAAATTTTTCCAACATTTAATCCATTGAGGATTAGATTAAGAGGTTCAGTGTAACATCAGATTGTTTGTCAAATTGGGAAACAAAAAGATTGCCCCATTATGAAAAAGAAAGATAATGGTCTCTTTGATTTCAGTGAAGGCAGCCTTCCCCACTTATTTTTTTTAAAACAATATTTGGTATTCCTTTAACATCCTTTTCTCAATGTGACTATGGATGTCACTGTTTCATCAGCTATTCTCACACATGTTTTTCGATCTCTTTATCTTTTGCAGAGTGAAATTCACTTTTGACTTGAAGCACTTGAAGGATGCCGAAATTGGGAGGGTTAAAACTACCACGTTTCTTCAATTACCCACCTTACTTCATGTTCCCCTATTGTTCTTTATGGTTATTCATTTATCCACATTCTGTCTTGCTATTGATTCTTTTGCATTTTTGCAATTATCATTTTTTACATGTTTACACAACAACAATTTTCCGTCTTCATTGAGGCTTTTTATTCCTTAAACGTTTTTTTTATTTTTTCTCTTTTTTTTAATATCTATAGTTGTAGTCATTTTTTCAAACTGAGAGTGTTGACGGTTAAGAGATTAATATTAATAACGGCGTATATTAAACTAATTATCTCATATATCACATTACTAAATTAGATTAAGTTAATTTCTCATCGATCAACATCTTTTATCAACACCTTTTGAATTGGATAAAATGATCGAAATTATAAATTTTACAAAATCAAAGTAAATGTCTCTATTTTAAAATAAAGAGACTAAAATTATGAAATTAAAAGTTTATAAATACTAAATGTTTTAATTTTTAAAAGTTAAATAGACTAAAATTATATATTTTTTAAAAATAGAGAACAAAATTATATTTAAATATTTAAATAATTATATAAAAATTAAAATATATATGTGCGTGTGAGATATCTCTTTCCTCAAATCAAAACCTTTTTTTTTTCTTTCAACAAACAAATTGAGATTATGAAATACCAATAAAAAAAATTCAATTTTAGTATAAAAAAACACGAAATAGAAATACATACACACAAATATAAGAAAGTTTGTATTTCAACTAGTTATAATATAATAAGGTCGTTCCAAAATAAAAACAATCACCTTTTAAATGAATCTAGTCGGCACATTTAAAAAATAGAGAATGAAAATGACTAAAAGTGTGATTTAGCCATTATTTTACCAGATATTTAATTTAGTGCTTTATCCAAAATAATTTTTTTTTATCAAAGTCACTTTAAATTTAATTAATTTAGTTTAAATATTAAACCAAATTAAGTGATTGAATTTTATAATTCTCTTCAAACAAAAAAAATAAAATTCCGTAAAAAAAATAATTATCTTCAAAGTAAATCTAATCAAATTCAAAATCATCCTTAGTCATAATTACACAATAAAATGACATTAGATTGAAAAGTTGATCAATATATTCCATAATTAAAAGACCTAAATTAACAAAAAAACATAAACACAGTACATCCATAAAAAATATCATCGTAGTAGCCATAG
>PYAF01001605.1:47449-82548 GCA_007407185.1 Glycine tomentella | reverse complement strand
TATATATATATATATATATATATATATATATATATATATATATATATATATATATATATATATATATATATATATATATATATATATATATGGTACGGTACCCCGCTAAAGCAAAAAAGATGCAGCGAACAACTATACAAAACTAGTCCCATCCAGTGGCAACAATAGATGCATAACCAAGAAGCCCATCTTCTTCAACCTTACCAGCTCCATTCAACTCACAAAAATCAGTGTGATTATAACTGCCCGCAGAAGCAATATTCAAAGTGTCAAAAGAGGAATCTATGTTGGACTTTTGGATGTCATAGGCATCATCAGCAGTGTAATAAGACTCTACAGAATGATCTGCATTGACATTTGTACAGTAACAGTTGTAGTTCTCAACATCAGGTTCAATGACATTTCGGAAATCACGACCACCATAACTCCTACCACTGCTGTAATGCTGAGCTCCATAGCCATGACCACGCCCACCAGATGGTGAACCCTCAGCATATTGGTTGAGCCAAGATGGAACTTGTTGATTTGCTTCCTGCAAGAGCCCAATAAGCTATCTCAGATTTGCCTGCACGGCCTGTTCTTCCAATTCTATGTACGTAGTTATCAATGTCTCTTGGCAAGTCAAAGTTTATAACATGAGCTACATGCGGGATATCCAAACTCCGTGAAGCAAAATCAGTTGCAACCAAAATGGGAGTCAAACCAGATTTGAAGGATCTTAATGCCCGTTCCCTTTCCTAAACATACAATGTAACAAGAATCACTGAATTAAAAATATCTCACTAGGACAAATATAGCATAAAATTATTGTGCAAAAGCAGAAAACCATTAGCAGCAATAGAGCAAACTACACTACCACCCATCAACGTTTCCTGAGACTACCCATGACCCCTCTACTTCTTTAAGGTATACAGCAATCCCCTAAATAAAGGGTACACTGATCTATTTTTTGTTTCTAGGGTACGAGGGAGTCAATGTAATGTAAGGAGTGTTAGTGTATTTAGCTAGCATTAATGGAGGGACTAAAAAAGGAAGGAATGCATAAAGTGTACCAAAGCAATAAAGATAAACCTATAGCAATAAGGCACAAGCAAAGAAGGAACATGAATAAAAAAAGAAGAAACAAATGGAAGGTAAAACATGCTAACCATTTGAACTTTGTCACCATGTATGGCAACAGCTGAAAAGCCACTTCTCAACAACCAACCTTCCAAAACATCCGCTCCTCTCTTAGTTTCAACGAATACAAGAGTCAAAGCTTGCTGCATTGCATAAGACAGACGGTTATCCAACAAACAACACTTAAGAAACAATTGTCAATGGAGCAAAAACAAACACTTCATACCTTCCCATTGAACCCATGCACATTTTGACGTCGTAGATGATTAATAAGATGGTCCCTTTTGTCCATATCCTGTACAAGCTCAATCTTCTGCACAATCAGTTCAGTACTCGATCCAACCCTTCCAACAGACAGGAATACGTAGTTGGATAAAAAGTCCGATGCTAGCTTCTGCATCACCAATGAAACAATACATCAGAAGGAGGTAATTCATAACAAAAAAAAAAAAAAAAATATTATTAAAAGACTATATATAATAAAGTATGTAGAACACATTATTATTATTATAAGCAAATATTAACTAAAGCAGGGGCAATGCAATACGTCATTTACCTGTACATCATTAGGAAACGTGGCACTAAACAACAATGTCTGTCTAATACCCGGCGGGGGCATGTGCATTGGCTCCACAATCTTGCGTATTTGTGCTCAAAACCCATGTCCAACATACGATCAGCCTCATCCAAAGCAAGATACTTTATCTTCGTCAACGAAACCCTTTCTCTTTCAATAATATCCACCAAACGCCCAGGAGTTGCAACCAATATATCAACACCCTTCTTCAAAAGGCGCAGCTGTCTCCATTTTTGAAAAGTTAGAACTTAAAAGCAACCAAATTAGAACATCCACTTTCTACAGTGGCCTATATATAATGAAAAGCACACACCTGCTGAGTAATTGGAGCCCCACCATAGGCAATAACAACCTTCACTCCAGTTTGATACGCGAATTTATTCGCTTCATCGCGTATCTAACAAATATCAAAAATAATAAATATTCCACCAATTTTAATCTTATTTAAAAAAGAAAAAGAAACTAACAGCATAAAATAAAACAAAAAGACAGAGAGCAGAAATAAGTAAATAAATAAACCTGGCATGATAACTCCCTCGTAGGAGACAGAATAAGTGCGGTGGGGTATGCAACAGCGGCACCACGAGCCGGCATTGATGAAAACCCAGAACGATAACGACCCTTCAAAATCCCAGATATAATGGGGAAGCAAAACGCAGCCGTTTTGCCCGAACCAGTCTGTGCGCACGCCATAAGGTCGCGTCCCGCACTCGCGATGGGAATCGCGTGGCGCTGAACGGGAGTGGGCTTCACGTACTTGCAACGCTCGATGTTCCTCTTCAAGCCTTCGTCCAAGTCCGCTTCATTGAAGGTGTTCACCGGCGCTGGCACGTCCTTCCCACTAGCCTCCACCGGTACGGACTCGTACGCGACGAAGTTAATAGCGTCGCCGTTTTGTGCTTCGTCTGCAGGGAACCGGGTAGAAGGATCGCGGGGGCGAGAAAAACCACCACGGCTGGAGGAATGATCGGTGAGGATTTGAAAGGTGTTAGCGCGGTGTTGTGGAGGGACATAGGGCGAGGCATAAGACCACGGCATGGATAGTAGTAGTGAAGAAAAAAACAGTGTAGTGAGGATGAGTATTGTAGTATTAATTGGAATGAGAGTGGCTCTGAAAACGACGGGTCAGAGGAGGGAGAGGAGTGGGGTCCACTTTGTGGTGACGTGGGAGGGGAGCATCGTGCACGTGAAAATATACTTTCCATTGTCGACACGTGTCGAAAGGGTATTGGATGAAAAGTGGGTATCCGTAACGATTTCATTTTGGGTTAGTACTGCTACAATACAACTAGTATGCTAAAATGCTGTTTCATATTCCATTATTACAAAACCTAACCCTTCTGTTCCACACACGCAAAACTACTCTTCAGGAATAATACTACTAATAAGAGTTATTAAGTATTCAAAATTCCATCTCCTAATAAGAGTGACATCTGAAATTTACATCCTGTCTATGATTTTGTCTCATATCAGAATTTTTCTAAGTTTTTTTAAGTTAATTTTTATGATTTTTATATTATTTTTTGTAATTTTAAAGTATTATATTATTTTAAGAAATTCATACACAATTTTATTTCAATAATAAAAAATTCTTAAAAACATGAAAAATTCACACTTTTATATATTTTATTTTCACTTAATTATGATATTATTATTTGTTAGATAAATGTTGTTTTTTATTATTAAAATACAGTTTCTTGTAAAAAAATATATGTTATTCTTGTCACATAAATTTATTTTAATAGAAAATAATTATAGAAAACAATTTATTCACTTAAGAAACTTCATTAAATATGCTCTTAGGATATCTCAAAGCAACATTAGAGACATTTTTTATTTTTTAAACACACAATTAATCTTCATGTTACTGTAATCTTTTTTTCATCGTAAATGTATAATTAAAATCCGAGTAAAATTAATACACTGGGGAATCAAATGGTGTATATTTACATTTTGAATAACTAATTAATTAGGTACATGTTTACATTTTGAATGACTAATTAATTTCTTTTCAATTTTCAACCGAACCCGTTTTCATTTTCAATAAAACGTATCATTTATTTTGTTTTTTATTTTGCATTATTTTGAAAATATTTCTAAATCAAAAAATATTAAATCCAAAGTTTAGAGTATTTTTAGTGGTAGATCTTAAATTGAGATCTTAGACTATTTTTTGGTAGATCCCATAATGTCAAATAAGATTAAAGATCTCTTAAGATCTCTTTCTTTTTTTCTTTAATGGTAGATCTTATTTTGAGATCTTAAGGAGAGAGAAAAAATGAAGAAAATTTATTCTTTTTTGAACATTGTGCAGATCTTAAGAGATCTTCCACAAGAACCCATCATCCATAGTGAAGATCTCTTCAACTCCTTTATTGGGAGATCTAATGAAAATCAGATCTTAAGCTTAAGATCATTGCTTAAGATCTTGCACTAAAGATGCTCTTATAAATTTAGAAAACGTGTACTCTCATGATCATGATACTAATTAGGTCTTTATCCACCTATGATTAATTTTACTTATGATTAATTTTTATTAAAGAATTTGACCCATTATTTTTAGTGAAATATCCTTTTTTAATTATTATTTTTTTATTCATTTAAATCTAAAATTTTATTTAAAGAAATCGAATCCCAAATCACTTGTGAATGACTTGTTGGTTGCTTCTGTAATTTTGTTCCCAGTGGATTTGGTTACTGCCAAATGTTAATTGAGTTCTGCTGTTGTGACCATGCCTTCCTCCCTCATTTAATGTCTGACAGAAAAAGCTAGCTCCTCATATTATTGTGTTGATTGGGATATTATTATATTTTTTTTATTAGCCAAAACGAAAGAATATATTATCTGGGTATAAGATATACCACCGAACGTACATAAACAACAAGCACTAAAAAGTACTTATAAAGAAATATAGGAAAGTTTATTTTGCCATTTGTGGCCTTACTATTGAAGGTTGGGTCAACTAATAAATAAAGTGTTTCGTACATTCAACGGGTGATTTTGTTTAAACTAAAAAAAATAACTTTAAAATAAATGATTTTTATATAATTTTTTAAAAAGAAAATATGATTTACTTCTTAAAATAAACAAAAAATTGCTTTTAAGTAAAAATAATTTAGACAAACATACTAAAAAACATATTTATTTCAACAAATAAATTTAAACAAAATCATCATATAGCATATCCCTCATTTTGGGTCAGGGCATGGACATAGGGGTCACGGGTGTGGGTTTGCGAGAACCCCATTCATTTTTATTCAGGGTCAAACTTTTTGCACTCCCACTATTACTTCAAGCACTTCCCATTCATTTTTATTCATTAGTTGTTGCTAATCTTATTTACTTCTTCAGCATGCAGCCGTAAACTGCCAGAGTCGAGACCAATTTAATGGCATACCCAATCCAAAAGGCCAAAAACCATACAAAAACAGAGAGAATAAATATAGGACAAATTCATCTCTCTCTATATCCCTCATCATTTATTCTATATTTCTTTTCAACCAAACACTTTTAATTATCACTTTATTTCTTACCTATATCTACCCTCTCATTTTAATTTTCATTGATTATATGTCTCTGCTTTATACCAAACATGACCCTCATGTAAGAGATTCCATAGAGCTTTCATTTTGCCACATAATCAACCATCAGAGTAAAGTAACCTAAGTACACAAAACCTTTTTTTTAACCCACAACATTACGCTAATCCAGTAACCCAAAACAATTTTACATTTTTACTTTCCATGGGAGGACGGAAACAGGACATTCCCCTCTTGACGTGACATGATAAACTATAAAGCATGTGCCTAACTCAATCAAATAAGTCTGCATTTTAAGCAGTGCTAAGCTCCCCACAATAATCCACCGGGTAAACATGCAACACTGAAAATGCAAAAATGCTTGCTATGATATCATTAACTGAAGGAGTCCAATTGATAGAACTGAAAACTTTACCCACAAGTCCTATATCTCTACCTGTAGCAACTAAGACCAGCCGCATTACCATTACTCTAACCTAATGTAATTGTAAGGATGAAAAGAATTTTTTAGCTCTCACTGTTAGCACCAGTTTAGGAAAGCATAACATGTAATACAACATGCTACTTGGAGACAAAACTTCAAACCACATAGCAAGGGCTACCAATCAATCATTGACATGTGTTAGAAACTCTTTATCTAAGTCAGTACTATTCCTCACTTGAATCATGAGGCTTAATCTGTACGGAGTTCATCGTAATATTGAGGCCGCAGCGTCCCAAAAATGAGGCAAGGGATTACTACCATGCAAGCCATAAATAGTGTAAACTGCAGAACATAGAGCAATGAGGTGGTTAGCACAATTTTACCTTTTGGTTGTACTATATAAAACAAGAATGTAAAACAAAACTGTTGATATACCAGAAGAGGAAGTGTCAAGAAACTCCATATTGGCCACAAAGCAAAGGAGAACCTAGAGAGAGGCAAGGGATACTGAGTCAGCAAAACAAGGAAACACTTAAGCATAACATACAACTGAAACAAAAGATGGAAGATCTGGTCGTTGCTTACAAGCAGAAGGAGATGATTCCAAATACTGTGGCGAATGGCAACACAGAGATGCTTGTTATTTCCCATTTTTTTAATCCCCATTTTTCATCAAACCTTCGAGCACTCCAGGCCAAGGTAGTTGTATAAATGAAAATCATTATATTCAAACCAATACCAATCATCCCAAGATATAAAGGCAGTCTGCAATAAAATTAAGGAGAAGATCATGAAAATTGTGATACTGATATAAAGTCAAGTAATAGAATCTAATCTATCAGAATCACAACAACTATAAAATTTGCAGATTTCTTCATTAGTTCAAAGTTAGACATCTTCAAACAGGTACAGCCATACTCATCATTATGCATCATCAAAACAGGTACAGGATCATGTTATAAGATACAGAGTATGGACTACTTTTATGTTCAGAATTGATGATTTAATCTTTTGCATGCATGCCTTGCCTCGTGGTCTGGTCTTATGACTTGTAATATTCACTTCCAATTAATTAGACAACAATCAATAAGTTGTTTGAAAGCCAAGTTAGAGGAATAACAATGTAAAAAAATATGGACACAAATATCCTAATTGAAAAATAACAATATACTAGAGCTTCTCCAAGTAAAACATGCAAATAAATATCATTCCCTCTCCTCCATCCATTAAATAGACAAAAAGGCTAACCTGGTTATTATTTTATAATGAGAAGCATATGCTAATAAATACATTTTGGTTTTCAATAATTTCTACACCTTCTAAAATGTACAGCTATAGGATAAGACTAAATTTATTGATCATTACGTACAATTCTATTAAGATATTGTATAGAAGTGTGATTTCTTCAATTTTTTTATTTCAGAATAAAAAATAAAAAGATTTTGAACTGGATAACACATTTTGGCTTATGCATTGCCATGACAATTAAGTAAGAAAGCACACTTGAATACAACACTAATGACCAATATCCTCAGTTCCTTGCCCCTCCCCCACTGTTCAAAGCTCACAATGTTGTGAACTTAATAGTAAGCAAGACCAACAGGGTCTTGAACTGATGATATTGAAAAAATTTGCTGCTATCATGGTTGGTACTTGGTACAATAAAAATTCACGAATAGTCCGCATATAAGCAACGTTTTAATAATGAACTTTGAGATATTTGAAAGTACCACTGGCAGTTCATAAGTATAATTCAAACCATATTAAGCATGAAACTGCAATTTGAATGCTGTTACCTTCTAATTCGGTTGTCATGGCACAACAGATATATCAAATTGGAATGTTGATCGCCAAAGTATAGAATGAAAGCAGTGGAAGCAAGCCAAAGAAAATTTTCCAGCATCTCAATCCACGTCCTAGGCGGAGGACTCGGGGCCAAAAAGGGGCGGTGCCTTGAGCATGCATCATCCTCTAGGTCATCACCACTGCTTGCATACCCCTGGCTATGCCTCTGCCTCATTAATCCACCTCCCCCACGCGGGGTTCCACCAGACATTGCAATGCAACAAACAGATTACACTAACGCCACCTCCCAACTAGTAACAACACAAACCACCACAACCTGTCTAGATCCTCACCCTTATACTCCCAAGACCAACCATCCAATTATGCAATACAAACAACAATCTTCCACAAAATTAACAAATAAAACATCTCTGATCTAATTTAATCACTCCAAAAAAAAAAAAAAAAATCCAGTGATCTATTGTACAGTTTCCAAATCCTAATCACCCACTACCAAGCAACCCCTTTTGGATGAAAATGAAATTCATGACATACTACAAATTCACACAACACAATATCAGACACACCCAACCGGGGCATGGAAATCATCGCCACATATAAAAATCTCAAACTACGAATCCGGTGAAAGAAAAGGACCTTTAAACAATGACCCTCGCCAACCTCCAAAAGCCACGTAAGCAATGAAATCTCTTCCAATCCAATCTAATAATAATAAATAAAAAGGGGGAAAAATGCGAATTGGGAATTCAATAATCTAGCAGAACTGAAGAGCCATTACAGGAAATTGGAGGACACCCAGTTGAAGTGGAGGGGCAAAAACACTGAATCTTAAAGAAAGATAGGATTTTGATTTGATTTTAGTGAATCCGCGATTGGGTGGGGTGCAGTGATGAGTTAGGCAGTTGTTGGGTGTGGGCGCGCGCACATGCGTGAGCGTTTTTTTCTCTCCTGAGAGAGTAGGAAATGAAATAGGAAGAAAGACAAAGAGGACAAAGGTATCAGAGTTACGTTACGGTACTCTAGTTCCAAGTTCCTCCATCAAAATCAAAATATTAAGATTTGTTGAAGTAAGGGAGATTCGTTTCGTGTGGCTATTTAGGAAACCTTCGAATCTTCCTCCAACTATTTTTAATTTCAATTTTTTCTTGAAAAAAGTCCACATGGAAACTTGATGATATCTGATGACAATTTGGTGAGATCAAAGTCTAATTCTCTTCTTCGCAACAATGGCCTAACTAGTATAAAGTTTTTTCTTTATATTATTTCTAATTATTTTCTTTTATATATATATATATATTTGTTTTTCTCTAATTGTTATCTCTTTTAATTTATTCTTTCCATTTATAACTAAATTCAATAAATTTCTTAAAAAAAAAGTCAATAATTAAAAGTAACTATATTATTTATCATAATTACTTTTTCCCCCCTATCTCTTTCTTCTTTTTACCTATACATCTCAAAAATATACTCATTTTCTCCTATCGTGTCTATGCAATAAAAATGGCAAAATTACAGGATACAGATAATGAGAATGAAATGAGAAGAAATACTAAAAAGGGCAGTTGTTGAAGAGGATCAGGATCATCCATTGAGGAAAAAAAATCATCTCAGATTATATACTTTTTTTTTTAACCAATCTCAGAAGATATACTTAATATTAAAATAAGGATTTATAATAATATACTTTTTTCCATAAATATTGAGATGAATTTCAAGATTATATATTTTATGGATTGATTTTTTTTATTCGTGTTAATACATATAATTTGTTGTTTTTTACAACTATAATTATGTTGTTTTTTAATAAAAGTATTGTTTTACATCTTAAAGAAATTAATTTTCAATCGATAATTGAGAAACTTCAATAATGGACTTAAAGAAATTATTTAATTCGAATGTATTAAGTCGATCAACAAAGCTTTGCCACAGCATTAATGTTTATTAATTTAAAAGTTACGACGAGTAATGTGTTAATAATGCATTTACACTTAAAACTTTATTGGCTCTATGCACATGAGTTGGGTCTCCTCTATTTATATATATGTTTGGTTTATTTTATAAAAGATAATTTTGAGAGCTGTTAGAAAATTAGTTTTTTTTATATATAAAATCACTTACAAGTAAATTAAATTAGTATGAAATATTAAAATTGGCTGATTTATGATGACTAATTTAAGTTAGAGAGAAATTGGCTGATTAATTTTAGTGGAAACCTTTTCTCAATTACATATTAAATGTTCTTAATAAAATTCAAAAAATTTAAACACATATTGATAGTTAAAAAAACATATTAAATACATTTAGAAATGGAATAGAAATAAGAAAAATCAATAAGAAAAAGCATCAAGATTCGATCCGTGAATTTACGCATTTTTACATATAATCATTTGTTTGGTTTCATATTAGAACCAAATAATGTGGATACAAAATGCAAGAAATCACACACGTGAAAAAAGATAACAACGGGTTGTTTCGCTCAAGTAGAATGCATTGTATCTTTTATATATAAAAGCAGGAAGTATGGAATATTCATTTTCCCACCTAAACGGAGGATATAATAGGCAATTTATTATAATAGCTGATAATTAATTATAAAAATAAATAATTTTTTTTTATGAAACCATTTGATAGATAGGTGCACACATGTATTGAAAATTGAAATCAAGTACATTCTTCTTCTTAGGAAATGTGTGACTCTTCATTCTCCATGTTGTATAAATGTCGGGGTCCTGGTGTGAAAAATATTTTCATTTTTAATGATGCTTTATTATCTAAGTGGAGGTGGGAGCTCATGAATGATTAGGAGGACCTTTGGAGTGAAGTATTGAGGTCAAAATATGGAGGGTGGAGAGGGTTTAAGGGGGAGGAGTACCCACCAAATTCTTCCATTTTTTGGTGGAAAGACACAAATCTTTCTTGTGGTAAGGTTTGTGCGAGAGGGTAGTTTGATGAAGTGGTAGAAAGAGTTGTTCGGAGTGGGGAGAACATCAAGTTTTGGAGGGATGGTTGAGTGTGTGAGCAAGTTTTGGCAATTAAGTATCCTAGGATTTTTCTAAATTCTACTCAAAAGGAGGATACTATTGCTAATATGGAGAAATGGGTTTGGGATTTCACATGGCATAGGGAATGGTTTCAAAGGGAAGAGTGCCCCTTTCCAATTTATTGAGGGAGTGGTCATACAAAGGGAGAGTGTGGATTTGTGGCAATGGACAAGCAATGACAATGGTTACTTTTTGGTACACTCGGCATACATAACATTATTTGATTCTATTTGTGTTACTAATAGAGGGGATATTTAGGAAAAAATTTGGAACATCAAAATTCCACCAAAGGTGAACATTTTTCTTTGGAGGTTGATGAGAGATATACTTCCAACGGGGGAGAAATTAAAAGCAAGGAACTTGGTGTTTGATGACTACAACTAGTCGTGCCCATTTTTTAGTGTTATGGAGGGATCGGTCTCACACACTATGTTATGTCTTAGAGTTATGGAAGTTTGGATTTCCTATTATAGATGGATAAATGTTGTTACAGTTTTACCAAGATCGAGTCAAATGCATCTTTGGCAACATTGTATCCCTTTTGCTGGTAAAGAAGTTAATAAGAGATGGTTGGTTGTATGGTGTCATGTGGTTTGGTCTCTATGCAATGTAAGAAATAACATTGTTTTTAGGGTGAAGAATTTTCAAATTGATGATATCTTACAGCAGATCAAATATTACTCCTGGGAATGGTTAAAAAGTTTTGACACAAGCTTCCAATACAGCTTTGTACAATGGTCTCTATGTCCAGGAGAGTGCTTTGGATTATGATCATATTGTAGTGTGAGTGAAGGACATGTACCAAGAGCAATGAAAGTGGGGTAACAACTACAAATATGCCGCAATAAACGTTGGGGCTTGTTGTGAAACACACGGATCAAAGTTAGACTTTTAGGTGCAGCAAATTTTGTATGTTGATATGGTATGGCAGGGGATTAAGCACTGGAAAAGTGATTGGGATGGATGATATTAATAGCACGACCATATAATATCTCCATACAACAATCCAATTATTTTAATATTAAGATTTGATAAAATATGTAAATAGTTAGATAAAACAAGATACGTATTATTTTATTTATAGTTAGATTAAATATCTCTCGCCTTCAGTAGTACCACCTCGAGATTGCAGGTCCCTCATGCCCCACACCGCCATCCTTGTCGGATTCTACACCCAAACAACTGCCTCCGCCGCTGATGAAGAAGAAGAAGAAGAAGAAGCGCATGTGCTTAGCTGGGACGGTGGAGCTGTTTCAAGTTAGTTCATTTCAATTTTAAATTGATAAAAGAAACGAAATTCTAATTTCGAAATCAGATACACAAAATATTCTAATTGTCATTTTGGCGGCAGCAGCAAAATTTGGAAGAGTCCTCGTGTTATCTATTTCTCTCTATATATAATGAGAAAAAGGAATTAAGAACTACAACAATGCGAATAGAAGTCCAGAAAGCCACAAAGAGAAAAGAAAGAATGTCAGAGTTGCATGATGATCACGCTTCCTGCTACGATGAGAAGATAGAAGAGTGGTTGAAGAAGATGAGGAGCAGTGGGCTGCAAAGATTGTATGCTACAACGATGACGACAGGGATAAAGTAGACCATGTTTTGCTTGACTTCAGCGCGGAGAACAAAGATTTAGATGAAATCTTGAAGTTTCTTACTGTCTCTCAAGATTATTCCCCTCAGCCTGAGGTTCTTGCTCCTTCTCCTTCCTCTCAGGTGCCTGTGGTTCCCACCCCTCAGAGGGTTGTTGTTCCTATTGTTGGCGTTGTTCCTACCCATACTGCTCAAGTTCTTACCCCTGAGAGGCTTCTTGGTTCTGTTTCTTCTTCTGCCCCTGTCCCTACCTCTACCGTAATTGCTGCTGCCGCCGAGGTTCCTCTTTGTCATCACAAGAAATACACGCATTGGACTGAAGAAGAACAGAGGTCATTTCTTTATGGGCTTCAGAAATGTGGCAAGGGAAATTAGAAAAGCATTTCAGAATAATTTGTTCCATCAAAAACTCTAACTCAAGTTGCAAGTCATGCTCAAAAGTACTTCCAACTCAAGAATGTTGCAAAGACAAAGAGCAACAGAAGAAGCATCCACGACACAACCTTAGAAGACAACATTTTCAACAATTTTAGCCTTTATTTAAGCAGTTTGACTATGTAAATGGTTTGTAGGATAAATCAGGTGCCTAAAATGGTCTTCTTTTTTGTTTACACAAAATAGTATACACATGTATATCATATGAGAATCAGAAATAAGTTTTTTAGGGTGTCTCAAATCTCAATGATGTTCATGGTTGAAGGATATTAAAACTACATTGTTATACTTTGTTTTGTTAGGATATTTTTAAAATACAAGATGATGTGATGTTCATAATTTAAGAGGGAATATCTTGTGCATGGATGAATAGGTATAGGTTTCAATGTACTTAAGAGTTAAGGTAACATTGCACTTTCCATGTAACATTATGAAATTCTCTATCCACCATTTTAGATAATGAATTGTCATAGATAGGAATATCTGTTTTAATTGGACACCACTTAAGTTGTTCTAGTAACACAAGCTGTTCTGACTTCTGACCACTAAATTGGGTTATCTGATAATTATTTTCTATTTCCTTCTTTCAAGGTTAGCTGTGATTGTACTGTCTTTTTCATTTTGCGGATGAATAGATACAGGTTTCAATGTACTTAAGAGTTAAGGTAACATTACACTTTCCATGTAAGATTATGTAATTCTCTATCCACCATTTTAGATAATGAATTGCCATAGATAGGAATATCTGTTTTAATTGGACACCACTTAAATTGTTCTAGTAACACAAACTGTTCTAACTTCTGACCGCTAAATTGGGTTATCTGATAATTATTTTCTATTTCCTTCTTTTAAGGTTAGCATTGATTGTACTGTCTTAATATTGTATGGTATAATTTTGCAATTATACCATATAATATCAATAACACGACCATGATGTTGGAAAGAGATAGTTGGATAGAGTTACAGGAAGATTGTTGTATGGAGATATTATTGTGCGTTATACATTCCCCATTCGATGAGCAGTTTTGCATTTTGAATCTCTCTAAAACTTTATTAATATATGTTTTCTGAGACAAACCTAACAATCCTTGTGATCTAGCACATAATATTTCTATCCCAGTAACATAGTATGTCTCACCCATATCTTTCATTTCAAAGTTACTAGAGAGAAACTTCTTAGTCTCATTTAAAAAACTAAGATCATTAGTTGCAAGTAAGATATCATCAACATACAGAATCAGTAATATAAACTTACTCTCACTAACCTTCAGATATATACATCGATCAACGGTGTTTTCTTTAAATCCAAAGGAAACAACGGTATCATTGAACTTAAGTTACCATTGTCTTGAAGCTTATTTAAGTCCGTATATTGATTTCTTAAGTTTGCACACCATGTGCTCTTTTCCTTTTTCTATGAACCCCATTGGTTGGTCCATGTACTCATCTTTCTCTAAATTCCCATTTAGAAAGGTGGTTTTCACATCCATCTGGTGTAACTCTAGTTCATAATGAGCCATCAATGCCATAATGATTCTTAGAGAATACTTTCTTGAAACTGGTGAAAAGGTTTCTTTATAGTCAATGCCCTCTTTTTGAGTGAATCCCTTTGCAACTAATCTAGCCTTGTACTGTTCTAAGTTACCATGAGAGTCATATTTGGTCTTAAAGACCCATTTACATCCAACTCTCCTACATCCTTCTAGTAACTCAACAAGGTCCCAAACCTCATTCTGTTCCATAGATTTCAACTCATCTTTCATGGCATCTAACCACTTGTCACCATCTTCACTATTCACGGCTTGTGAAAACGTCATTGGATCATCTTTTATACCCAAGTCAAATTCAAACTCTTGTAGATATACCACATAATCATTAGAAATAGAAGATCTTCTTTCCCTTTGAGATCTTCTTAATGTTATTTGTTGTGGTTCTTCTACAATGGGTTCATTCGGTTCATTGACAATAGTTTCATCATGAGCAATGGGATCATTCATTTGTTGTTCTTCATTATTATTAATCGGTTTAATAACATAAGGAACAACAACTTTACTAGAGCTACAAGTCAACGGAAGAGCTACAAGTCAAAGGAACTTGTACTCTCACTTCTTGAATTGCCCCTTTACGTGGTATTTCACTCCCACTAACTTCACTATCTTCAATGAACCTAGCATTTCCTATTTCTATAATCCTTGTAGTATGATTAGGACGATAAAATTGATACCCTTTTGACTTTTCTGGATAACCAATGAAATAACCACTGATTGTTCTTGTATCCAATTTCTTTTCTTGTGGGTTGTAGTATCTAATTTCTGCATGACAACCCTAAACATGCAGGTGCCTTAAGCTAGGTTTCCTTCTTGTCCGCGGTTGAAAAGGAGTCTTTGGAACTGCTTTACTAGGAACCCTATTTAATACATACATGACAGTCTTTAAAGCATACGTCCACAATGAAATGGGTAAAGAAGAATTACTTAACATACTTCTAACCATGTCCAACAAGGTTCTATTACGCCTTTCTGATACACCATTCTATTATGGTGTACCTGACATTGTGTAATGAGCACAAATACCACATTTTTCTAGGAATTTAGCAAATGTGCCCAAATCTTGTCCACTTTCATCATATCTTCCATAATACTCACCACCCCTATCAGACCTGACAATTTTCACCTTTTTGTCTAATTGCCTTTCAACTTGATTAATGTAAATCTCTAAAGCATTTATAGCTTGAGATTTATCATGTAGCAAATAGACATAACCATAATGTGAATAATCATCAATGAAGGTGATAAAATATTTCTCTTTATTGAAAGAGTTAACATCAAAAGGACCGCAAACATCAGTGTATATAATTTCAAGAAGTTGAGTGCTTCTTGTGGCTACTTTCTTTTATGTGTTTTTTTGTTTGTCTTTGATACAATTCACACAAATATTTAAATCATTAAAATCAAAATCCGGAAGGATTTCATTCTTTCCCAACTTTCAATTCTTTCTTTGGAAATGTATCTCAAACGTTTATGCCACAAGTAAGCGGAACATTCATTAATTAAGGTACGTTTAGTACCAACATTATGATGCAGAGTCATAAGCGTTTCAGCATAAAGATTATCAAGACATAATTTATATAATCCATCACATAAAGTGTCATTGCCAATCAAATGATTGTTCTTGTACAAACTGAAACTATCACAACCAAATTTAAAAGAGTATTTAGCTTTATCAAGTTTTGAAATAAAAACTAAATTCCTAGATATACTCGGTACATAAAGAGTTTCACATAAGTCCAAATGATGTCTACTGTCAAGGATCAAACAGTAAGTCCCAACAGCTTCCACTGGAACTTTCACTCTATAACATAAAGACAAACTTTTCATTTGATCTTGTGGTTTAGGTAGTAAGGAATCCTTGCAAAATATTAGAAACATGAGTTGTACACCCAGAATCAATCCACCAAGTATTATACAGAACTTCAACAAGGTTTGATTCATAACCTACATAAGCACAAGGCTTACCTTTCTTTTCAAACCAAGTCTTACGTTTCAGACAATCCTTTTGGAAGTGTCCAGCCTTACCACAGAAATTACATTTGTTTCCATTAAGTTCCTTCTTGTGGATTTGAGGAGTAGGCCTGATTGATCTTTAATGGTCCTCTTCCCTTCTTCTCATGCTTCTTAACACTTTTCTTTTCAGCTTCTTGATGTTTGACATAATTGATGGAATGAATTTCCTATTTCTTAATTTTGGTTTCCTCTTGAACTAACATACTGTGCAATTCATGCACATTCCATTTGTCTTTCATGGTATTGTAGTTCATTTGAAAAGAACCATACTCAGACGGTAATGAGTTCAATATGAACTGCACCAGAAAATTTCATCCACATCCATTCCCAATGACTTCAGTCTTGCTGTAATATTTGTCATTTCAACAACATGCTCATGCATCATACATGAACCATCAAATTTCATGGTGTTTAGTGTACTCATTAGTGTTCCAGTAGGAGACTTGTCAGCAGTTTGAGAGCACTCTTCTACAAGTTTTATAATTTCTTTAGCACTTTCAGTTTGTGGAAGAGTTAACTTAATGTTGCTTGCAATGCTCATTCGCATGTACATCGGACTCATCCTATTGGATTTTTCCCAGTTCTTATAATAGACCCTTTCATGCTCAGTGCTTGCATCAGTAATAACACTAGGTTTCTCTTCTCTAAGAGCCAAATCCAAATCCATTACCCTAAGGTAAAATTCAATTTGCTCTTTCCATTCAGATAAGTTTAGTCCATTGAAAACTGCAATATTTGAGAAAAGCGAATGTGTAGCAATAAGTACTGCAAGGTATAAAATTTGAAAAAGTTAATGTTTTGAATCATACACATCACATACTAACATAATTCATAGATTCATAAATCATAAAATACATACTAATATTCACCTTTGGGGATCCATTAATACACAACATTCAACTATAATGATGCTAATAAAATTTTTCATAATTTGACAATAATACATACACTAACTAGAATTACTTACTATCATTGGATGTGTAAATAGAACTAGTCGTGTATCCATTATGTCAACATTCATGTTTATTTATTATGACGACAAATAATCAACCTTTGGATTGATCCTTAACTGCCCCATAATAATAAACTTCAATTCATCGATAAAATAATAATTTTAATACATTCATAGCATCAAAATCATGGATGATTGAAATGAACGTACAATTTGGAATTAAATCACGTATACAAATTTAGCCACTTTGGTGACTAAAAAATTCCCCATAATTTAATTCCAAGATACAAACATTTCAAACATCATAATTAATTTTCAATGTCAACAAAATATACAGTTATTCGATCACAACACATCAATACATATACACTTTATCAAATACAATTTTAAATATGCATTGGTACAATTTTTGAATCAGGGAGAACAACAAAATAATCGACCATTATTATTTACTTTTCATCATCAACATTAATGTGTCTTTGTCTTGTAATGATAAGAAAGACAATTTGCATTTAATATATATATATATATATATATATATATGTTGAATCGAAAACACCATCAGGACTTTATCATGATATCCATTGGAACGTAAGGCATACCAAGCGAGAAACAATAACTCCATGGGACAGTGTAAGGCTTTGTCATATTATTCTATCGGTAATACTCGCAACAAGCAAAAAATTAAGATTCAAAATCTACTAGAATACTTTATCATTGCATCAACCAAAAATTAGTAATGAAAAATCACAAATTCTTAAACCTGTAGCTCTGATATCACATGTAAACATAATCTATAATTTTTGTTTAAAACAATCACATCAATGTTATGAACATGATCTTTAAAATTCATGAGTTTCACATAAACATACCTTTGTCCATGATTGAGGAATATCTTTTATGGTAGAATGCCTTCTTATAGTCTTGACCCTTTCAGTTCTTGTATCTTCTTTTGATAGTGATAGAATACAACTCTCATGGGCAGAAAATGATGGTATTAAGTTTTCTAGATCCCTATTTATTTGACTAAACCATTACGCTTAAGATAACTGCACCTATCAACCGTTATCCTTTTAATAACTTCCCTTTGTATCCAATTACCCTTATGTCCTTTATTCATTAAATCAAATAACATTTATTTACATGAGTTACAATGATAAACCTTACAGCTTTATTATCTAAGTGGAGGTGGGAGCTCATGAATGATTAGGAGGACCTTTGGAATGAAGTGTTGAGGTCAAAATATGGAGGGTGAAGAGGGTTTAAGAGGGAGGAATCGGTCTCACACACTATGTTATAGGGTCCTAAAGTTATGGAAGTTTGGGTTTCCTGTTATAGATGGATAAATGTTGTTACAGTTTTACCAAGATCGAGTCAAATGCATCTTTGGCAGCATTGTATCCCTTTTGCTGGTAAAGAAGTTAATAAGAGATGGTTGGTTGTATGGTGTTATGTGGTTTGGTCTCTATGCAATGTAAGAAATAACATTGTTTTTAGGGGGAAGAATTTTCAGATTGATGATATCTTACAACAGATCAAATATTACTCCTGGGAGTGGTTAAGAAGTTTTGACACAAGCTTCCAATATAGCTTTGTACAATGGTCTCTATGTCCGAGAGAGTGCTTTGGATTATGATAATATTGTAGTGTGAATGAAGGACATGTATCAAGAGCAATGAAAGTGGGGAAGCAGCTACAAATATGCAGCAATAAACGTTGGGGCTTGTCGAGAAACACACGGATCGAAGTTAGACTTTTAGGTGCTGCAAATTTTGCATGTTGATATGGTGTGGCAGGGGATTAAGCACAGGAAAAGTGGTTGGGATGAATGATATTCATATGTTGTCATGTCTCTATGTGGAAAGTAGGTGCAAAGGGTGGTTATTAGTTGATAGATACAAATAAAAAATATCTATTCCTTTGTAGTTATCTATACTTATATTGAGCAATTGAGGAGATAAATATAGAGAGATTTACACTAATGGATCATGAGCAAATCATATAAGTGAACTTGACACCACCCTTTAACCCAAAACTTTAAGGCTCAAGTTTATGAGTCTTATCTTTACTTATATGGTGCTCACTATTCTTATTTTTATCTAATGTGAGACTTTATTTCATACTTGTATTCCAACAATTTCTTTTTCAAGTGTGGATCTCTTTCACATGATAGTCTTCCCTTGAACGAAAGTCATTTTCAACGCACTAGTATCTAATAGTAGTCCTTAGAACTTAAATTATCCCGGCTTGTTTGGCTAAATTTCTCCATCCTTTTTTAGTGTGATTTCCATGCTATGTATGGACATGTCCAAAGGTATATTAGTTGAAGTATATTTTAGTTCTTGATCAATCAAAACTTCTTCTCCAAATATATAAACTTCTTACAAATCATGTGACTTTCTGAATATAGATGATATTATCTATACAAATAGATTTTATATATAATGTGACGTTACTTAGTGTTATTCATTTATCTTAACAAGATTGAATACAACAATTTTTTAAGTCTCAAATTTATCTTATAATTTTTAATTTACAAAAAGAATATTATTTTAAAAAATATCATATTATCATAAATTCTTGTTCGTGCATCACATAGGTCCGTTATCTAGTTAATTCTTAAAATGATCAATATCGATAATTGAAGAAAAATAACTTATTAGAATGAAACTATGCATTATTTTTGGAGTGAATATTTGATCAACATTATTGTATGAATGTATATATTTTATGTTTTCTAGTTTTTTGATATAAATATCTATTATTATTCTTATAGTCAGGGAGACATTTTTGTTTCCTAAAACATGTGCTAAGAATTTTGTATATACTTTTAGTCGATTGATCGATGAATTATCAATTCAAATCGTAATAATAATAATAATATATAATTTTAAATATTATGTTTGTGGAAATAAGAAAAATTACAAAATATTATCTCTTAACAAGAGGGTTATATGTTTTTTTTTTTACAGAAGAGGGTTATATGTTATGAATTTCCAATTATGACATTTATAACTAAAGTATAATTTTGATATTGTGAGATTGTTAATATTGGGTTATTTTTGTTTAATATTATTTTATACTATATCGAAAATAAAATAGTTTCATTTAATTATTATCAATTTTATCACAATTCAACTATAATTAGATCAATGAATCTTCCACCAATGTTTTTATCAGTTTCATAACCACTTATTTTAAAAATATCGATTATTACGCATTTTGATTATATTTTTAATATTTTAAGTAAGTAATACATATTCATATTGGTAGAAAATAAAACAAATCCCTTAATCCATCAGGACACGGCTTTTCTTGGATGATAGCAATGAGTATTTCTTGCCGGATACTCAAGTAATTGGTTAAATTCCAGCTCATACATGGTCAATTGAATGTCTCTTTTCCATGGTGGGGTGGGATAGGGCTCTAAATTTGCAATTATACCATATAATATCAATAACACCATCATGATGTTGGAAAGTGATAGTTGGATAGAGTTACAGGAAGATTAATTGTTTATGGAAATATTATTGTCCGTTATACATTCCCCACTTGATTTAATAAAATTCATAAACTTTTTTGTTGCTATTGTCATGTGCAAAGTATTCACTATCTATTATTTTTCTCCAATAACTAATTTATGTTGGAAAATTTAATTAACCATTTAGTGTAGTTTTCTCCCTTAAAAGTATTGACTCTCTATTATTTTTTCTTCCAATAACTCATTTATGTTGGAATATTTAATTGACCATTTCTAGTGCAGTTTTTTTTCTCTTTTTTGGACACATTTTATATTTTTTGGGATACAATGTAATTTTCTCTCTTAGTTATAGTTTTTTATATATAAAATTTTACTTAAGAATTTAAATCCAATTTCAGTGGATCCAAAGGTAACGTTGTTAACCATAACATTGAAGTATGAACTGCATACATGTCACACAAAAAATGAAGTATGAACTGCATAAATAATACTGTACTATTTATTTGATTAACTATAAAATATTACATAACAAAATTGAATCAAATATCCGCCGCAGAGAATACTATTTTGTATATTATATTTTCTCATGTAAGAGATTTTTTACTTAGAAAAGTTCATTGGAGAGATGAAGGGGTGCCAACTGCCAAGCCAACTATCTAATTTCTTTTTCTTTTTGGTATTTTTTTTAATAAAAAAAGAAGGAAAAAAGAGAAGCATGGTCCTTCCGCTGCAAGAGAAGCTGCCTTGGGTGACAATATATGTATCAATATCATTATATAAAGGAGATATAATTTTATATAGCTGTTTTTTATTTTTACATTATTTTATTTTTATTCTTAATAATAATAAAATAGTAAAAATAATTAATTATCCTGACCTATGTAAATTAAAACTGATTCATTAATCAAAATTAAATAATCGCCTACTAATCACTTTCCACTTTCATTAGAAAATTTTCATTTAAACCATTTCTTAAATTTTAAAATTTTCTTTTAACTGATATTAACTTCTCACTACTTTTATGTTATTAATTTTTTTATTCTATCATATTTTATTAACTATATTTAATTTCTATTTATTTTATTTAAAAATTTTAGAGATTCTCTTCCCCTAGTCACAATTAAGAGAACTGTTTTTTTTTTTTTTCATTACATAATTTCTTAGATATTAAATTTAGTAGTTTAATTTCTTTTGGAGAAAGTAAAATTTCCTCACAACTACAAGTCATGATACTAATCTATGACAGAATAGAATATATAAGATAAGTGACAATTTCTCTCCCCACAAATATTGTTCTATTCACATAACCAAAATTAAATAATATTATATGCTTAAAGGTCTAAGCTACTAGTCATTTATGTCATACATTGTGAGTTTAATAATTTAATTATTCATTTTTTTAATATTGGACCGTAATTGTCATGAATTCATGTGATTATGATGTAAAATAATCTAGTAATACGTTTTTGTAGATTTTTTAAATAGCTTAATATAATTTTTATTTATTTATAATTGTATAAATCACTTTTAAAATAACTAATTTTACGAGAATTAATTCAATGTAACTTTCGATTTTAATCAAAATTATATATATATATATATATATGGTCATTTAAAAAAACTGTAACAAATACATTAATTAATCTAACTGTTAAATTAAAAAGTTTTTATTTAATAACTCAATTTGGAGATTGTGATGAACTTGTAGGGGATTATATGATATACTATGGCAAACAAATAAAGTGAGTCAAAGATGATAAGGTTAGGTGTGACATCTTTTTCTCTTAAAGAAAGGTGTAACATCTTTTAATGATAAAAAAGGTGTGAGGTATTTTCTTTTCTTTCTTATTTTGAATAAAAAAAATAAAATTTGTATTTTGAACATAATTTTAGTATTGTGCTTATAATTATCAACAAACCTATATTGAAAAATTGAAAGAGATTATATTTATTTAATTACAGAGAAAAACTCATAAGCTTGAATAATTTAATATCATCTATGAATTAAAATTTCAGCAACTGTTGCCAGTATTAAAAGACTACTAAATAAATAAAATTAGAATTAAATATATTGTGCATTAAAAATCATTATGTAAGTAAATTGAATAAATTAATTAGATTAATTGATAGTTAACTTAAATAAATTTGGTTTGCTCATAAAAAACAAATTTGTTTTGGATAGTATTTATTTTTTGTTATCATTATTATTATTATTATTGTTTTCTTCATTGGACTGAAACATTTTCCTGAAGTCCAATTAGTTGCGTAGTTGACTAGGTTTTAATTATGGACCAGGCTGGGCTACTACCCTTTTCGGCCCATTGATGCAATCAGGTTTTATCTTTTTTTGGTTTTGTTTAGTCTACTGGGATACAGATGCTATGACCCAATAATTATGTTGCATTCCTTTCTCTCTTCCACTGAGTCAACTGGGTTCCTTTTTCCAGCCCAAAACCCATTGCACTTAAGCATAATTATTTTAGGTGCTACTATGTGATACTTACCTGTGTTACTACCTTTCATTTTTTTTTATACATAGTTGATATTACTTTAATACTGATATGAATTAAAAAATAGATGTAAATTATATTTTGTAATAATTAAAAATTCATTTCTATTAGATAATAACACTAAAAAAAGGCAACATCAATCAAAAGAAAGATCACTTAAATTTGTAGGTGTTTTACTAAAATGATTCGTAAATTGTTGATAATTTTATTAATTCCTTACTTTATTTTTCTTCATGTAATAGTTTATTTTAATTATAAAAAATAGAAGTTAAACCACACTCCTATGTGTTTTGTTATACGTATACCTTCATAACGAGGATGCTAGTACAAAGAAAATTCATCGTTGTTAGCTTTCTCTGCATGTGGTATTAACAGCTATCTCTATTTTAATTGCACGTTTCTTAATGCTTATCCATAATTTCGATGACATGTTTTTGTCCGCACCAAAAAGTCATAGACCAAGACAAACACAAAACTTACGTGTCGGGAAACAAGATAAGTGTTACTTGCTGTCGAGACCTGATTCATCAACACGAAATCTACGTGTAACAAAATCCTTCTTTGAATCCAAATCCAAAGTCGAAACATGAAACTTGTAACACATGCAGAAGAACATATTTGCATATTCTTACCAAGTCCCTATAAATAGAAGCACGCATAGCATATGACAACAACATCACTTTCTCTATCCCTATCCAGAATATTCTTTCATTTCTTTGATTTGCTTAAAACTTTTTGCACAACCATATTACCTTTCAGCACCTGCTTCTCATTTTGTTTTGTTCTTCATTGTTCTGTCATTTTCATTGTCAGAAGCTAAAAGGGAAAGACGGAATGGCCAATCCCCTGCCACTCAAGTCATTGAATCATATCTCAATTGTGTGTGCATCAGTGGAGAAATCCGTTGATTTTTACGTGAACGTTCTTGGGTTTTCTCCTATTAAGAGGCCTATTTCTTTAGACTTCAATGGTGCATGGTATGTTTAACCATTTGTATATATCATTGCAAAAACTTCATAGACATGTTTCCACAGTTGAAAAACCAATCTGACCCATTTTTTAGTTAATCCAACTTGCTATGTAAAAGCAGAAAGATCCCGTTATTGTTATGTATAGAAATTGAATACTAAATGGCTTTTGTTTGATAATGATCCTGGTAGGTTATTCAATTATGGCATTGGCATACACCTTCTCCAATCAGAAGACCCAGAAGGCATGCCCAAGACTGCTCCCATTAATCCCAAGGACAACCACATTTCTTTCCAAGTATTTTTCTCTCTTCCTATATATAGAAATGCTTGAGAGTATGCTTGAACACTCACATATTCTTTTGAATATTTTTTTTATTGGTTGAAGTTAATTAAAAATAACAAAAAATTTAAATTATGAGTCTGATGACATATTTAATAATTATTTTTTAAAATTTTAATCAATTTTAATCAATTTTAAAAGGGTGTGTCAAATAGGGTGTTAGTAACACTCCTCCTAAAGAGAATCATTTAAAACTTAAACGCAAAGTCATATACGCGTGTATACTTACGGAACAAATTGTGCATTGTTGTAGTGTGAAAGTATAGCAGCTGTGGAGAAAAGACTGCAGCAAATGAAGATAGAGTACGTGAAGAACAGAGTAGAGGAAAGTGGAATCTACGTTGATCAGCTATTCTTCCACGACCCAGATGGCATGATGATTGAAATCTGCAACTGTGACAACATCCCTGTGGAGCCTTTAACAGAGGACAAAGTATGGTCATGCTCACGCTTCAATTGCAATATTCAAAATCGCCAGCAGCAGATTCAACAAATGATACCAATGTAGTAAACAAGTTGCAATGACATGCCTGCCTTCATTCCCCGTTAATTCTTGTATATAACGATCACATGTAAACCATGTTGTATGTTAGCAATAGTAATAAATTTTTCTGAAGAAAGTATATTTAGTAAAAAAAAATTCTCTTCATTGTTTTTCTCTTTTGCTTTGGGACTTCGGGTGAATGGGTGACGGTGATCCATTCCTATAGTTCTAGCATGTGTTCTAGACTGCATATGAAATAATAACCCATTTGGATTGGCTTCCCCTTCATGTGTAAGGGAGGTTGATTTAACCTTTTATAGCTTCTTAGCCCATGTTTAAAGAGAGAATTAAAACTATAATTTTGGGAAAATATGACAGAGAATGCTACAGCACACGATGTCTAGATTTTTAAGGAATTAATGGTAGATGAAGAAATGTGTTGAATTTCTTGAAATACCAATAGTGGCGTGTGTTATTGAACAGCTAAGAATTTCGTTGCAGACACACAACACGTCTAATGAAGATCAAAATAAAATTCAGTCGTGAGGATCTATGGGAGAATGTTACACAGTGTAAACGTGAAGCAAGCAACTAACAAGCGCTCTGTATTTCAAAATAAAGCAAATGGGGGTACCATGGATGGAGAAACAATTGCTTCAATGGACAGATGAAATGGAAGATCCTTTAAAAATAGGTTTGGTTATGCTACTCATGTTCAAGTACGTTCACTAAAGAGTGAAAGGATGTAGGGGTGAAAATGATAACATATTGGAATTTAAAATAGAGAAATCTTAGCAATACATTCTTTCACACAATCTTATTTAATGACCTCTCTCATATTTGTATTTTTCAATAAATTTAAATTAATGATAAATGTGTGTTAGGAGAAGAGTGTGTTTGCTTGCATTCCTTACTAAAATAATAAAACTAAAGAACAAAATTAAAGTTTGAACGGTTACCTGTCCATGACCATGAGCAAGTAAAGAAAAACAAGTCTCTTCGTAAATGTTCTGAAGTGAATATTATGATCCTTAAAACATCCCTTTGTGATGGAGTTTGCTGCATGAAAAAGGGGATGGGGGAAATGATGAAGTATTATGATTCCATATTTGCAAATATGAAAATCGCAGTTGTAGACTGAAGATGGTGAAAGTGAAGAAGAAGGAGCTCCCTTCGGTACAAAACAACATGAAGGTCATGCAGGGTGTTTTGGGCTGCAAGGGAACTCTTATTTCTGCAGCTTTCACATTTCAAAGAGTATAAATGGACGAGAGTGCAGGTAAGAAGGAAAATGGGCTCTTTTATATTGACTTTGTTTACCTTAATTTGATTCAATTAATGGTCAAAATAATTTGGTTCCATTAAATTTCTAGCATCTAGAAAACAAATATTAGGTACTCATTTATAACTAAACCTACCGCGTTACTAAGCATAAAGTACCTTCTTTTTGACAATTCGAGTTTTGCTTGTCCCTTAGGGTATAATACCTAGGCCAGGATAGGCATAGCTGTAAAATGGTGGTTCATGACTTGTTCGAGCCTCTTTCCTTACTACCAAAATAAAGATCACGATTCAAAAGTAAACTAAACAATTTTCGTTATTGATAAAAAAATTCAATTGATAGTAATAGATGCATGTACATAATAAATTATGCATGATATTAAATTTCAATAGTTATTTTCCTAATCAATAATTTAATTTGTATACTTTACTTTTACTTATTTTAGTATGTAAAAAAAAAACTTTTACTGATTTTAGGAATCAAATCTAAAATCAAAATATGGATACTCGATAGTGAGATTTTAACTTTTAATAATATTAATAACTTGAGTGAAATTAAGTTTGATTTTTTTATGCAAGATTTAGAATTTAAACATTGTGAATGAATAAAAAAAATGTGATTGAAAAAGAACATTTTATTAAAAATGATTAGTCAAATTTTCTAATGAAATTTAATTATTAACAAATACTCTATATTAATGTGATAAAAATATCTAAAGATATAATAATACTTAAATAAAAGGCAACAAGTATTATTTAACAAAATTTAACATTCTCATAAGCAATATAAATTAGAATACTTAAAATTTTCATTTCTCCGTCTCCCTCAATATTTGAGGAATAAATCCTCTCCATTTCTTTTTTCCTCTATTTCTTTCATTTTTCTTATAAGCTTTTAGAAAAATAAATGTAATGGAGATAATATACAATTTATAGAGGGCGACTTTTTTTCTTTCAAAAGCCTAGTAATAAAAGAAATGAAGAAAAAAGGAAATAGAGAGGATCTATACTCCTATATTTGACTTTGAAAGTTACAAGTGGTTATGCACTTATGCTAGGTCAATTATTGAGTAAACTATCATTTTAATTTTTGAAATTGTGAGACATCGCTCTGGTAGTCTCTGAAATTATAAAAATATCAAATAAATTCTTGAAATTAAAATTTATCAGTCAAATTAGTCTTTATCATTAATTCTTTTTTTTAATGCATCATTAATTCTGTTATAGGCTATAATAATAATAATAATAATAATAATAATAATAATATGAAAATTTACAGACTATTAATAATAATAAATAAATAAATAAGATGAACATATTAGAGATTAAAATGACGTAATTTAAATTTAATATTTTTCTTAATATTTTTTAATTTCCAGAACTACTATAACAACACTCTATAATCATAGAAACTAAAATAATAAGTTACTCATTCTTTTATCCCTCATTAATCTTTCAGTGGGTTATCCACTTAAACAAATAAATTAAGTATTAAGGATGGGATTTGCATTCCCACATGATAGCATGATATTGATGCCTTTATTAACGACATCACAGGGAATGCATTTGTCAAGTCCATGTATGAAAGAAATAAGAGTTTTAAGGGACTTAATTTAAAATAGAGAATTGCTTAATGATACGAATTATTTGAGCAAAACAGTGAATACAGGAAACATGGGTTTTTTTTGTTTCATTTTAGAATTATTTTTATATTTATTTATGAATTAAGGGAAAAAAGTGGGAATTTTTTTTATTAAGTCTTTAATAAAATAAAGAAAAAAAGTAATTCTAAAATGAAACGGAAAAACATCCACATGTTGTTCATACACAGTTCATCCAAATAATTCATACCATCAAATTCTCCGCGTTAAAGAGCACCATAATACGATTATTTTTCGTACGAAAAAATGCAAAGCCAATTGGGAAAGTTTATTTTAACATGAGTATATTAACAGACTCATACTAACATTAATGTATTTTAGGATAATATTTAATCAGTTATAATTTACTAACATACTCATACTAAAAACTAAAAATGAAGTCTGCGTATGTTAGCAAAGCCATGTATATTTTATAGAAAGAGTAGAGATATTATGTTGTTGCTCCAACAATGATGATCCTATTTTAGAAGGATAAGCAAGTTGACCACTATTTATGTTGGGCCATAGTTGTAAGTTGTAACTAACAGTTTTTTTTTTTTTTTTTCATTTTGTTTTTTATCTTAATATTTTATAGAGGAATTGCTGGTTAGATTGTTAAACAACTTGTAAATCATGATACCTGTTACAACACTGTCCACATATTTGTTGTTTTGGGGTAGTTTAGTTGCATCTGTACAGTTATAATTTAATTGATAGGATTGTGTGAATCAACTTCAGCCAGCCCAGACTAAAAGGAAAGGCCAAAAGTGACAACATATACATATGCTGTGCTAGTATATACACACAAAAAACCGTACAACAAATTACCAAAAACTATCACACTCTTTCTCATTAATGTTCAACCACAAGTGACCTGGTCGTTATTGCTTGTTGATTTAACCCTCAAACGATAATTTAGTGCATGTTGATAAAGAGGGAGGGATGAGTTGAGGCTACAAAGTAGCAGATACTAGATGGTGACCCTTTTGTAGGGGGGTACCCAACAAATAGGTGATGAGAAGGGTAGGGGTCCATGGATGCTGGCTTGTATAGAAGCAAGTCACTGTGAGACAAATATGCCCCAGAGCTAATGATTAGTCCCACACCACAATGGCCATTATTTGATTTTAAAGCACGAGACACCGATATATATCAAATCTTAGGTAAAATTAATATTTATATTAATATAATATTACCATTTCTTATATATCCTTCACCGCAGGCAGAAACACATGGGTTTGCCTTCATAAGCATGTCACCTTCTTCCGAATGAGCATTATTTTAATAATTGGTCTTCCAACTGCTCGTGATTCCAAATACATAGTTACATACCCTGCCAAACATTTATATGTATACTAATCTCGATGCCTCGTTAGTGGCCAATTGGATCTAATCTAGCAATTACAATTATTATTCATTGAGTCTTGGAGGAGTGCCTCAGAAATGGCTAACCAAGACAAGCAACACAAGAGAGGGTTCATGTACATTTACAAAGGTGGTACAGGAAACCAGAGAAAGAAAGAGTTGGAGCATGGTGTGGCGCAGGACAAGAAATCCAATTCACGCAGTTGGTTGCACAAGATTTCAAGAACTAGAATTTTTAATGATGGCCACAGAGACTTGGACATTGGAGCAAGAGGAGAAGGAGAATTTGTTGAGGCAAGGAAATCAATGTCTTGCTTGGAGTTAGGATCACCAGCAGGAGGGTATGTTGAGGGAAGAAACTCGGTGTCTTTCATAGAGGCAGCAGCATCACCAGCCGCGATGGGAAGCATAGTTGAGGAGGGAAGAAAGTCAGTGTCCCACATCGAGAAGAACTTTGCAGTAGCGGGAATGGTTGAAGCACGAAAGTCGGTGTCCCACATCGAAACCTTGTCCTCTGTGATTGCGTATCTTCAAGTTAAGGTTTTGGTCTCGGACATGCCAAGCTTCATGCAAGTGCATGCCTTTCGTTGTGCGAGAAGGACATACGATAGTTTGGAGAAGTTTAGCGCAAAACACATCGCTCATAACATAAAGAAGGTATGCTTTAATTTCATCCCTCCATTGATGACCATTGAATTTAGAAGTTGGTAAATTTGATTTCACTAACATTCCCTAAGTTATGGTCATGTAGGGGAAGAGATGGGTAATATATATATATATATATATATATATATAATACGAGTAATCTCTTAACTTAAACTTAAAGACTAATCTTTCAATATATTAAAATTTATTTAAGAAACTGATCTCTTTTTAGTAAATGTTATTTTACACTCTCATACCCAATAATCAAAAACTTTGATTATATGCTTAAAGAGTAAACGTAATTATCTATCAATGATAATCATCCAGTGCGTAGGTCAATTAGTATGATATTATTTTAATTTAATTAATATTTTTTATTTCAAGTTTTGAGTATGTAATTATAATAATATTTAAAAGAATAACTTTATAACTCATAATGACTTTATCTGATTTAAAATGGATTGTCCTCTGTAAAAAAATAACTGTTTTTTGGAGAGAAAAAAATCATACCTAACTATATTGATTGTAGTATCGTTAGTTGAATAAACTTTGACGAACAAACAATCCAGAAAAGTGATTGAGATTATTATTTTCTTGGTGTTCTTTTTGGAACTATGCTTCTTGAATGATTGAGATTTGTTCAAATTCAATGAACCCCACAACAGTATTAATGGTGAAAGCAGACTAGACGAAACATGTGTTGACATTTTCTAACTCTCTTCCAGCCTTCCTTTCTTTGTTTATTGGACAGAAATAGAATATTTGAAACTAGTCCATTACAATAGAGATCACTGGCTTAGCAAACACCTGTTACTGGATCTTTCGATCTTGACCGTCCACAAAATAACAAGATTAAGTTGAGTCTTTTGTCCAGATCAAAATCTTAATTAACAGCCCATGTGTCAAACCCTCGTACCCCTAATATTATACCTAATCGTGGATTATTTTGGTCTCAGAAAAAAGGTGCATTTCAATTAATAATGTTATTTATCTTATACAGAGCCTAACCCATGTGCACAACAGAGACAGCGTTGGTTTATTTATTTATATTTGGTCAGCTAGATCAATAAAATATAATGCTTCTTTCTTCTATTATTTTAACAGTTGATAAAATTATTTATTTATCTACGATGTATTCCTGGTATGTTCATGTGCAGGAATTTGACAAAGCTTATGGTCCGGTCTGGCATTGCATTGTAGGCTCAAATTTTGGTTCATTCGTGACACACTCAACGGGGTGTTTTCTTTATTTTTCTATGGAAAATTTATATATACTACTGTTCAAGACCAAAGTTAAGAAGGCGTTGGATTAAGGTACATATAATTATACGTATAAGATTTAGCAACGACTTTTTATGCTGGAAAAATTTGTATTCTTCATTTCGATCAGATGTCTTGTCTGTACATGAAAATTAAAATGTAATCAAGTTTCATTCATACAAATATTCATACCCTCTTTTGGTTTTGCATTTTCTTTTTTAGAAATGTGACGAATTAGTGACAGCCTTAATTTTGGAATCTTATACAACTGGATTTCATTTTCTCATTGACTGGGAAATGTGAACCCAGCTCATTCAGTATTTTTAAATGAAGTCCTTGTAATAATAGACATAAGTAAAGTTCAAACGATTCTTGTTTCGTTCAGTTTTCAACTTTTCTAACTTTTTTAACAATGTTCATAGCTCATACATTATATATTCTTCTAACTACGATGCCAAATAGTAAGGGTGAAAAACAAAATTTTAACCTTTTGGGGATGAAAACCAAATATTTTTTTTTATATAAAGACTAAAATCAAAACTAGATAATTTTAAAGGGCCTAAAATCCTACTTAATATTTTTTTTTATATTCTCTGTGGCTAAATCTATGCCTAACATTATGGCAAATCTTACGTTTTATCTACCTGTGTTTTTATCAAATTTTATGAAATTAGACTTCTCTATTCAATTAAGTTTACTATTACTTTAAATAATACATTAGGAATTAGTCACTCTCTACACAATTTTAATTAATTGATATGATGTATTTAAATTAAATTCTTATATTGTTATTTTTAGGGTAGAAACATCTTCAATTGTTGCTATTTTTTTTCTTGTAGATAAATGATTCATTATTACTCCTTTTTTTTTTATGTGTCAGATTTTTTTAAGAAAATATTCCTATTTAACTATCATTTTCAAAGTTAAGGAGAACTGGAGAGCATTATGTTTTTTTAATAAATAATTTGAAAGTTTAAAGATAAAACTTTAGTGGATACTTACTTGACAAAAGTTTCTACCCTTTCATCTACTAAAGAAATAATGTATGTCCAACGATTTTTTTTATGATGATACATTTTGTGAACCAATAGTAAACTAGTGCCGCCCACAGCCACATGCATTAAACACGTTCTGCAGAGAAAGTGCTGAGGTACTTTATAGGAATATACCATGGAAGAAGTGAAATAGAAATGCAAAATAAATAAAAAAATAAAAAAAACTCTATGTATCAGTAGTTTAAAATTGTTTTATATCATTATTCAATAAAAAAAATTATTTCAAGATAATTATTTTTAAAACTAACAAATTTATCATATAAGGTGACTTATGATTGGATGACTATAAAATCTTTTACGGTTTCAATACATAACTCTTTTTGTCAAATAAAAAAAACTACACAAAATTTCACTAAAAATCAGAACGATGCAATCAGAATAATATATTTCCTTGATTAAAGAGAAAAAAACCTTAAACGACAATTATAATGAAATAGAATATTTACTATTTAGTATATTCAATGATTGTAGTTTAGTTAATAATACATGTTGAATTTGTGGTGGAGGACCTATGGGTTTGATCCCCACATAATATACTTTTGGAGATAAGTGATGAACTTTAGGTGAGATTAAATCTCATACCGAGAATTAATTCTATAGCTAACCCAAATGACCGAAGCATGTGAGAATACGTAGGGGTCTCATTGGGGAGCCAAAGATCCTAATTTAAGTGTAACTAAACCTCATACAAAAGAATTAGTCGCATAGTTAGTCTAAAGGATTGAGGCTTATGGGGATACGTCGGGGTCCCACCATGAGTTAAAGGCTTTAATTACAATCATTACCAAAAAGAAAAAGTATTTAATATTTTTTTAAAATAATTGAAATTATTATTTATTTTCATAAATTTCCGTTACATTATTTGTTTCAAATTTACATTACTTAACAAATTTGTTCTTTGCAATATAATGTTTAAAATGTACTCATGTCGAACAAATGGGTTTGGGCCCACGAGCTATCCACTAAATCCACAATGCACGATATATGAGCCTTACTTTTTTAACACTGTTTTAATTGTGGGTCTTTTGAGCACAACCCATTTAACCTGTGGGTTAAATGGGCTAACCTATGGGTCCTCGTGAGCTTTTTATAACATACTTTAAAAAAGTGTGTGCATTTAAAATTTGCACTTGATTTGTTTGGATTTATATTGATACTTGACAGTTAACACTTGAAATTTTATTTTTATCCATGAAAATCAAAGACATTGTCAATGGGTTTACAACAACTCAGTCACCCTTATTCAACCAATTGAGTTATACCTCTTTGACCTTGACACTTGACACTTGACATTTAAGTACTTTTTGTATAGTTCAATGATTGGTGAGTGCTGATACAATATTTTGATTTAGTATAAAATTATAGATTAAGTAAATATGATGTAGGAAAATGTTGTTTAGGTGACTTAAGATGCAAATTATGTTACTATTTTGGGCAAATATTGTTTTGTATTAGACAATTCACAATTAGTTTTTAAAATGAGTCAAATTTTACATTTATTTATTTTTATTTTATCTTTCTTGTTAAATGCATACTGACCCATAAACTCACAGACTATGCGAGGGAGGGACTGACTCCCTAAAAATGAGCTCATTTGGAATGCAAGCTTAGCGGTTTTGGACTTTGCATACAAACTTGTATGCATGCCTAACTCTATATACATATATGGATGCATATGTTTTGTAATTTTTTTTAAGAATTTCATTTTTTTGCAATTTTTTAAATTTGATTTAAATTAAAAAAATATTCGTAATGCACAAATACTTGTTAATTTGATGAGAATTACCTTTTAATCAAAATTTTGAAACACTGATATGATAAAATTTAAAATAAAATAATTTCTCAAATTCGACCATAAAAATTTTATAATATAAACACACATCAATGTCTAAGAATGTATAAAACCACTTCAGTTTCGTAAATCATAAAAGTAGTCATATACATTAATTCTTTTAGAGACTAGTATTAGCTTTTGATAGTTTTTACATTATTGGAAACTAATGTATTTCACATGTAATATTGGGCTTTTTGACATAAAGAGGTAAAAAAAATTAATTACCATTTAGGGATATTTTTTTAAAAATATTACCAAATTGGATAAGTCATAACAGGTGATATGACTTTTGATTAAGAAGTCGTACCATTTGTTAAGACTTCTATTTTTTGGGATTGGAAACTAATGTATTTCACATGTAATATTGAGCTTTTTGACATAAAGAGGTAAAAAAAATTAATTACCATTCAAGGATATTTTTTTAAAAATATTACCAAATTGGATAAGTCATAACAGGTGATATGACTTTTGATTAAGAAGTCGTACCATTTGTTACGACTTCTATTTTTTGGGATTGTTTTACTCAAGTCATAAATAAATCACTTTGAAGTAAATGTATTTATGATTTTGAAGAAGTAAATATATTTAGGATTTCGGACTTGTATTACTTTTTCTTTTTCTTCTTAGAAGTTGTAAGTCTAAATAGGGCTTCTCATTATTTTGTTTGTAAGTCTACGCACTACTTACTTCTGACTTTTTTGTTTTTTTGTTGCTTTTTTTTGTTTTGCCTTTTTGGTTTTGCTTCTTTTTTATATACTTATGTTTTTTTTCCTTTTTAAGTTGTAATTTAATTATTTAAAAATGTAAGTAATTTTAATTTTTTAATTTCATTTAATATTTTGTATGTATTTTTATATCATTTTATTTAATATTTTAGTAATTTATGTTATACATAATTTTTTAATATTTATTTATTTATTTAATTTTCTATGCTTTTAGGCAAAAAATGTATAAAACTGAATAACATAACCATCTTAACTGTCCATATAAAAGAAATAACGACTAATATTATTTTTTTTTTACTTTTATTTATTTTTTAATATTCATTTCATATTCATTACAGTTTTAATGAAAGACATCTTAACTATTTTTATTAATTAAATAAAATCTATTGTTAATACTAAAATAATTGTTAAAAAATTAATTAATATTACTATGACAAATGCTTAATTAAGATAAT
>PYAF01001605.1:26937-47349 GCA_007407185.1 Glycine tomentella | reverse complement strand
AGTAACAATTTAAAATTGTTAAAAAATTAATTAATATTACTATGACAAATGCTTAATTAAGACAATGATAATAGTAAAAAAGTAAAAAAATAAATAAATACATAAGTCGTAGACCAAAAAAATAACAAAACAAGTTAGAAGTAGTAATTATATTTATGACTTTAAAGTCGTAAATATACTTACTACTTCAAAGTGTAAATATACTTAAGTAAAACTTAATTAGAAGTTATATTATCTGTTATGACTTACTCTCATTTGATAATATTTTTAAAAAAAATCCCCAAATGATATTAATTTTTTTTACACCCTTTCTATCAAAAATTTGTAATATTGTAATCCCATATCTCATTACTTATGAGAGATTTTAATGTGCCTCCAGTACTTTGGATGATTTTGATTTTGTTAATTTTTTTAACCAATTAAATTATATGTTATATTTTTATTAATTGTTTTTTTTCAAATTAATTCTTTATTATTATTTTTAACATTTTTAAATTGTTACTTTTTTCAATTAAAAAATATGACCAAAGATAAATTTAAAGATTTGAACCCTAAAATATTTTTAGTTACTTATAACACTTTTTATAAAAAAAATTGGGGTTTAGGGTTTAAGAATTTCTTATTTTTGTTTCTTAAGCATAGATTTTATAAAAAAAAAAATGTTGAAAGTTTTTATAAATATTTTAGAGTTCAGACTTATTATTAATCATATTTTATAATTTAAAAAAATTAATATTTTAAAAAATAACAATAAAAAATTAATTTGAAAAAACCAAAAGATAATTATTAAAAAGATGACATATAATTTGAATGATCAAAACCCTCCAAATTATCAAGACTCTCTAAATTTTTAAAAACACCGTAGAAACTCTTATTGCTGAAAAACAAGAGAAAGTATTTCTTTGAACTAAGTAAATACATTAAAACAAACACAAACTAATATAGTATGAACAATCTGTATTCATTTAAGAGTTGCAAAAATTTCTCTTACCTCGAGCATAGTAATAATTTCCATTACTTAATAATTGATTGTTTTAATCTAAACCTGTCTATTTTCATTTAAGATCAATATACATGTCATTCTCTAGCTATTATATAAGAGGACTAGTGGCACCTGCGACAAGAAGTTCTATTAATGCCGGTCCACTACTGCATGTCACTGCGACGAGATGGTTGGCGACAACTTGTAGATGTTATTGCCACTTATCATATTCATGGTATAGACAAATACCCAAAGTATTTTTCCTATTATTTTAATTAGTTTTTTATTTATTAATTTTTTATTTTTACGTAAGCTCAAAAGTGACTAAACAATATACGAAACATTTCCTGATGTACGTATAAATTTTATTTTCTTAAAATAAATATACCCTTTACAAAAAATATGTAAATTTTTTATCATTGGTTTAAAATAATATTCTTTTAACCCATATATATATCTGGAGCAGTGCTCAATTCAATTTTTTTAGTGTGTAAAATTTTCTTAGAACAATAATAATCATATATAAAAAATAAAATGAGTCTTTGATTTAGTAAAATAGGAAATGCCCATCACATCCGTGATCCCTTTCCAAAAAAATAATAATAATTTCAATACTTTTGTAATTTATTATATATGTTATCTCAATATAACCTACTAGCTTTGCCTTAATGGTGTGGTGGGAGACTGATTAAATGCACGGAGACTTAGTTTTGATCTCCGTGCCACCATTTACAAAAAGAAAAAAAAATGTTATCTCAATATTTGTTATTTTTTATTTATTTAACTGTTATGACTTTTCTATTTTAGAAATGACCTTTTTACTTTACGAGTACTTAATTTTAAATCATTACATGTGTGTGTAATTGTGGATACGTATTTGTAGAAGTCTAAAAACTTGATTTAGAGGACACCGTCCTTTTCATTGTTCATGTCATGTGGATTTTAGTTGTTATCGACACGCTTGTTAGTGCCAAATGTACGTTTTGTTATTTGGTTATATTCTTTTAGAAGCTAAAGCCAATTCAATTAGCTTACTTTAAGACAAAAGCAATAAACAATTATCTTGAAACGTTATAGTTTTTATCTTGTTTGACTTCAGCAGCAGCAAAAGCCAAACACCTAATCGCAAACACTGTACCCAAAAAAAACCGCAAGCAAAATGATTACCGCAATGAAAACTATGTATTGTTCAAAATACTCAAGTAATAGTGTCATGTTTATTGGTGCAAAAAATACATGTTTACCAGCTTATATATTGGTATAAGTACAAAATTACATGTTTACTCAATATTGTAATTAAGCCATTCCGAATATTTCTCCTTCAATCCTACGCCCAAAAGGACTAGTCCATAGGTTTTATATAGAAGAACACAAATATTGTTATTTCCTTGTCCTGAATTGTGTCTCAATATATAAAATTAATATTCTGGATTAAAAAATCCTTAAGACCATAGATAAGCAGTTTTGAAAGAAGCAGCAGCAAAAGGTATACTGAAATTTAGAAAAGATTATCATCACATGACATAGAAAGTGGGAGGAAAAAAACGTACGCTTTTAAAATTAACCATTGGGAGTATGTTGTAGTGTAGAATCTCCAACCCTGTTTAGATGTAATTCGAGTATGCTTAATTATTACACACCGAGATACATATGACATGTCTAAGGAATTTAGAAATAGTTAATAACCCCAAATCCAAACACCAGAAAATTAAAAGAGAGAGAAACAATATTGGATAAAGAAGATACAAGTTGGAGAAAATAAGAAATCATATGATAATCACAATCACCTAGTACGTCTTTTAGATTTGGTGGGTTTGGCAGAAACAGGTTTCCGAAAGAGAGCACAGAAGCCACAAGTTGCTAGCTTGGGAGAAGGAGGGTCCATGGCTTGTGGTGCAACGTTGACCGTCCGATAAGGTCGTGCCCCCGCTGATCTGCTTCGCTGCAACGTGGCACTTGATCCATCACCACCACTCTCTTGTTTGTTTTGATTCTCAATCTCAGCGATGAATTTGTCTTCCCACACCAATCCCGAAGACCCCTGTCTTCTGAATGATGTTACTGACCTTTGCAACTCACTCATCTCTCTCTCTCTCTCTCTCTCTCTCTCTCTCTCTCTCTCTCTCTCCCTCTCTCTCTCTCTCTCTGATATCGTTGAATTGAATCAATTTGAAGGGAGAGAGATTTTGAACTCCAACTCGTTATAAGTTATATGATGATGTTTGACCTTTGATATAATGAGCTTCGGGAGATATTAAGCATAACATATCTCTATATATATAATAAACAAGAAAATCACTAGGGGAATCTAATTCGCTGGGTTTGGTAACGCTCATAGGTTAAAGCTTTTGACTATCTCAACATTAATCACATGCCACTTTTTTTTTTTTTACTCAAAATGGAGCAACATATGCAGCAAGACTTCAATTTTGCCGTGCTACCGAATTATGTAACTATTCTGGCAGTCCGTAAGATTGTTTTTTAGAAATTTGTTTTTTTATAAGATTATTTTTTAATTTTTAGATATGATAATTATTTTTTTTTACACATTCTTATTCAATTATTTTATTTTTAAATATTAATGAGAAACAATTAAGTGAGTAAAGATAATAAAATGATAATTTTGAACATTAACAATACATAGTTTTCATCTCCTAATAATATTTTTTCTCTTTTTAACTAATGTTTTATAATTAATTAGAGATAGAGGGAATAGTAGGATCTTCTTAACCAGTATCCTAAAGACATTGTTTAGAAAGTTATAAAGACAAAAACATTTATTGTGAAGATCATAAGAAAACACAAAAAAGTTATAGGAGCATAATTTTTCATCTCCTAATAATAATTTTTCTCTTTTTAACTAATATCCAAAGGATACTCGTAAACATTTGTCAAGAAATTATTACATACCGTGGCTTTTTGTGGATTCAATCAATTTTTTTGCACAGGATATTTTTTATTAATATATAATTATGTGTTGTGTGGAAATTTCAAATCATATAATATTTTTTATGGTAAGAAAAAATACACTCATATAATATGTTGAAATGGATTGAGCAATTGATTTAACCAGGATCTCTTTACCAACTTTAGACAAATTTTTTGTTGACCAATGACGATGTGCTTCCAAAGTCTATTCTTAAGGAAACCAAAGATACGCTTCTTCTTGTACGTCAATGATTGATGGAAGGTCTAGATATTTGCTTGAACCAATGCTTTCTGTCACTCCTAAATGAGAAGAAATGCTTTGCCTCAAACTCCTCCGTGTGTTAGAGTTGAAGAAAAAAAATTCAGATTTCTGAAAGTTGATGAGGGTCTAGAGGTCTTGCCATAAGTGTCTAGGATGATTTTTTTTTTTTAATAATAGTTTAGATTTCGTAAAAAGGTTTTTTAAACAACAATTTTATCAATCAATCTCTATCCTTTTTATACCATCCATATATAATTAAATTAGCTCTATTAATTTAAAAAAAAAAAAAACTAATTTTAATTTATGAAAATCAATGCCTAAATATATGGCACGCAGCAGGCATATTCACTACCTGTAGATATTCCAAGTTCCTTATTTAGCACATTGTTGTGATGTTTCTATCAAAACAACAACAGACATCTCATGCGTCAAATATATA
Source organism: Glycine tomentella (assembly GCA_007407185.1). Classification (NCBI taxonomy): domain Eukaryota; kingdom Viridiplantae; phylum Streptophyta; class Magnoliopsida; order Fabales; family Fabaceae; genus Glycine; species Glycine tomentella. The sequence continues at coordinate 42,738 of PYAF01001605.1, read as the reverse complement.
ATTTACATATTTGGGGGGCTTGTTAATACCAATACATAAACTATTATATGCTTTTGAGGATTTGAAAATACTAGACACATTGTTATAGCTAGGACTCATTTGTAATGTATGCTAATGGAAAAGAGTTATGCGGAAACAATGAACGACACCATACCTATTCAGATATCTTGCGGATGCATAGAAGGATACCTGAACCTATTATGTGTAAAAAACATAAAACAATGAGTGCGCATTAGTTACAGTGTGAAGTTTCGCTTTCCATAGGTTGCTTCATTGATAATGAGATAAGAGGTTTATAATGCTCATTTTAGGCCTTAAATCTGCATTAATATTTTAGGCATTCTTGCAAACTATGTCTAAATGAAATGACAAACTCTTTTTTCTCCCAAGCATTTATTTGAATTCACAATGAAGAAAATTAGAATTTCACTCGCTTGTTTTGCATGGATACACTGCTTTTGTTATGTGAGTCACTGTCTGTCAAGATTTAGAAAGGTTGCAATTGACACTTAATATCGTTTTATTTATATTTTTATTTTGCCTTGTATTTTTTATCTCCAGATGTTGACAATACGTTATTACTTGTTATTTGATGAACCTGATGATTTGCGGCAACTTACAAGAAATTTATACAGTGAAAACTCAATTTTAGGTTTATAAACCAATTGATTGAACATAAGTGGTTAATATAATGAAATTAAGATTAAATCGTTCACGTATTATCTGAATTCGATTCTTGATGAAAATAATTTAAAGTCAGACTTTATTTACCTTTTAACTTAATTTTAAATTAGTTAGGATCCCTGATAATTTGGAAGGTTAAGACAAAACAAAATTCAAAGTATATATTGTTTTGTATATATATTAGTCAAAATTCAAGTAGAATTGATTTTGGTAAAAATAGAGAAGAATCCAGAAATGCATCAAAGGGGGTCAGAATTTTTTTTTTTTACAAAACATTTAATTATTTAACTTCTAATAAAAATTATTTGATAAAAAAAGTTCATAAAAAATCTATTATTAAATTTATGTGTAAAACTCTATTAATATTAACTCAAAACTCTTTTTTTCTTATCATTTTTTCTCAATTAATATTAATTTATTTATTTTTATTTTATTAATTTAGTTAAAATAAAAGTTAATTTACCTCATCATGTTCTATTATGATTTTGAAGGTAATTAAAACATACTTAATAGATAGATGAGAAGCATGCATAACTATGTACTCTCTAATTTTTTCAATGAACTAAAGTGGTAATAAAATCCCTAAAGATGCCATATTATCACTAAGTGACAAGTGCAGTACTCAAATGAATAAGATAACTCATGTATTCTTCCTGAGTCATTCATATTATTATTTATATTGCAACCAAAACACAAGCCAAGTATCTAACTTTCACAACCACAATTCTGAAAGAGATATTCACGTTTGATCACGCAAACATATAAATTATGGAATGGGGGATGTATGACCACTTTCCCAATGACTCTATTAGTCTTCAAGTATGCAAATCCTTCCACAGTGTGAGAAAATGAAGAGGGACTCTTAGGGTCCATGATATGCTCATAGCATATAGTGCTTTCCAAGTTAATAGAAGCAAGGAATCCATCATAATTCATCGATAATTGTCCATAAATGTTATAAACTTTGATTATTCCTTGGTTACTATGTTTTCAGTTAATTTGGGCAATTTTATAGCAGGAATACAACAAAACAAGCTTGTTTGAGAAAAGCTATGGCGCCACCAGTGCCAAGGTCACGCTACCAGCGTCAAAAGCAACAATACACAGCAATTCTCACTGCCAACTCGTGCCATTAGCGTGGATCCCACACCATCAGCGTGGGAGTTCATAGTTTGTGTTTTCTTAAAGCTGCTAAGGGCAAACTGAGAGTTTCACTCCCCCAAGTATAAATATCAAAACCCACAGCTGAGAGAAGGACTTTTGGCATGAAAATATCACTAAGGAAGCTAATTAAAGAGAGCTTGGAAGTGCTTAGCTAGGGCTGAGAGTTGTGAGTGCAAGTGGGATTCTTCCTTCTTCTCTACCTTCTCCTTGCTTGTGTATCAGCTGGACATGCTTCTTTTTGATGTACCAAGGCGAGCCATGATTAGGTTTGGCTAGTTCCCATTTGTAGTTAGGGCCAACACTTAATGTAACCCCTTTGGATTGGATTGAATATTATTGTTCTTTTATATCAAATGCAATAGCTGATAGGTGAAGCTGATTTCTGGCATCAGTTCATCAACCACACCATCATCCCATCCACCAACATGACAAACGTCAATGTGGAGCGTGCCATCTTGCTATATGTTTTGATGCGAGATATTAATCTCGGCATTGCTTATGTCTTACATGACAGGAACCTTCACATGATCCAAGATTGCAGCAGCCGCTCCCTTTTGGCTCACTCCTCCCTCATCTCTCATTTGTGTATGCATGCTGGCTTGGAGATTCCAGAAGATGAACCCAAAGATGTGAAGATTAGTACCATAATGACTCAGAGAACTTACATGGATTCTATGAAACATGCCATACAGGAGCAACTCATTCGAGCCTCCGAGCTAACCCGAGAAGAAATGGCTGCTAGAAGTCCTCGTCATGCACCACGTACAGAGGAAGAGGTGCCTCAACCTGAATTTGAAGCTCCTCCTTCACCACCTCCAGCAGCGGCTTCTTCTTCTCGCCGCACATCCCACCGGGAGCACATTTATGAAGACTCTCCCAGCTATCTTTATCTGCAGGCCCAGCTTGAGATCCTGCATATCCAAGGGACATATTAGACACGGATGATGAAGGCCATTTGCAGACGCTTGGGCATTGACCACACTGCCTTCTAGCCACAGTATCCTCCAGTTGCATCCTCTCTTTCGCCACCAAACCAACACCCCGCATCACCTGCTGCCGGCGAGAGCCCTATGGAGGATGACCAGCCTCGCTGATTGACTTCATCCTTATCGCTATGTTACTTTCAGCTTTATGTTACTGTCATTTTACTGTTTAGAACCCTAGAACTTTACTCACTTTTTGCACTGCTTGGACATATGAGACATTTCTGCATTGGTACCTTTATTTTGGTTATGGAAAGACTGATATTTCACTCGTGCTCTGATTCCTCTAGTAACGCATCTCTGTGTGTTTGTTCTGTGTGTGAGTCATTGCTAGGGACAACAACTGATTAAATCTGGGAATCGGGGGCGTTAGTTGAGGAAACAAGCGTCAGTCAAAAAGATTTTGTTTGACTGACGCTTGTTTCCTCAACTAACGCCCCCGATTCCCAAATTTAATCAATTGTTGTCCCCAGCAATGACTCACACACAAAACAAACACACAGAGATGCATTACTAGAGGAAATAGAGCACGAGTGAAATATCAGTCTTTCCATAACCAAAATAAAGGTACCAATGCAGAAATGTCTCATATGTCCAAGCAGTGCAAAAAGTGAGTAAAGTTTTAGGGTTCTAAAGTTCTAAACAGTAAAATGACAATAATATAAAGCTGAAAGTAACATAGAGATAAGGATGAAGTCAGTCAGCGAGGCTGATCATCCTCCATCGGGCTCTCGTTGGCGGCAGGTGATGCGGGGTGTTGATCTGGTGGCTGAAGAGAGGATGCAACTGGAGAATATTGTCGCTGGAAGGCAGTGTGGTCAATGTCCAAGCGTCTGCAAATGACCTGCATCATCCGTGTCTGATATGTCCCTTGGATATGCAGGATCTCAAGCTGGGCCTGTAGATGAAGATAGTTGGGAGAGTCTTCATAAATCTGCTCCCGGTGGGATGTGCGGCGAGAAGAACAAGTCGCTGCTGGAGGTGGTGAAGGAGGAGCTTCAAATTCAGGTTGAGGCACCTCTTCCTTTGTACGTGGTGCACGTCGAGGACTCCTAGCAGCCATTTCTTCTCGGGTTAGCTCAGAGGCTAGAATGAGTTGCTCCTGTATGGCATGTTTCATAGAATCCATGTAAGTTCTCTGAGTCATTATGGTACTAATCTTCACATCTTTGGGTTCATCTTCTGGAATCTCCAAGCCAGCATGCATACACAAATGAGAGATGAGGGAGGAGTGAGCCAAAAGGGAGCGGCTGCTACAGTCTTAGATCATGTGAAGGATCCTGTCAGATAAGACATAAGCAATGCCGAGATTAATATCTCGCATCAAAACATACAGCAAGATGGCACGCTCCACATTGACGTCTGTCATGTTGGTGGATGGGATGATGGTGTGGTTAACGAACTGATGCCAGAAATCAGCTTCACCTATCAGTCCAATATTTGCTTCACCTTCCCACTCTCTAAGAAAGGTTGTAGTTTCTCCAACATAGTACCATCTGAAATGCGTATGAAGAAGATAGCTTCAGGAGGTCCAAATCGCACTATTGTCACAACTTTGCCACTTTCTTTAACAGGCTTCAATGCCTTCTTAGTCTCACTTTCTCCTGATATTGGAATCAATCATTCACAAGTTTTCAATATTACTATGAGAAAAAAGATTATATATAGTATATTTATATCATTATCAAATCACAACTCATCGTATATGATAGATTTATTGATTTTTATAACAATAACTTCAAAAATCATATTAACGACGAATTATGATTGAACGATAGTATAAAAGTACTTTACATGAATGACCATTAAACTATTATTACTATTATACTAATTGTATATGACCAACTAATTAAGTTCATGTAAACCAAGTAAAATATAAGTTCAATTTCAATGTCTCACTGTACACTACATCAAACTTCTCTTCCAGTTCTTCAAAACTCTCCTTTGTGTAATCAATAGCCTAGTCTGCTCCCAAGTTCCTTAACAAATCCAGTTTTGCAGTACTAGCTGTGGCTGCAACCTTTGATGCGTCAAAAAACGTGCTTCGCGAGCTACATCATCAAACAAATACCCAACAAATAATTTGATTTAACCACCTTATTCAGTCTAGTTCTCTGTTCAAAAGCAAAATCTTGCACCCTATTTACCATCTTATTTGGCATGCTGTGAATTGATCTATTCGTAACAAACTAACAATATGGTATTTCAAGGTGTCCCTTTTGATTAAGATCAAATCGTGGACATAGTTCAAGGTTAAGATAAACATTATTCGAAACTCTTTATCTAATTAGTGCATTGATTCTACAACTTGTCTTTACAGAACTTTGTATAAATAAAAGAGAAAACGGGTGGAATAATGGTCAAATATAATTCAATATCTAATGTGATTTGAAGAAATAAAATGAAATTAATTATTAGTGTCAGACTGAAATGGCTCAACTATTTCAATAAGACACTACTTAATTGAAACTTCTTGTCAAATTAACCAATGAGGAAGGAAGATAGGAAACCTGAATAACAAGGGATCCAACTCCACCAGCACCACCAAGAAAAAGTATAGATTTGCCAGCAGAAAACTCAAACTTTTTCAAATCCTTGATAAGCAGTTATGATGGCCAAAGGAAGGCTAGCAGCTTCAATAAAGCTCAAATTTGAGAGTTTGTGAGCCAACACTTTCTCTTCAACAGCAGTGTACTCTGCCAATGACCCAATGGTCTTTGGATTATTCACAGGATCCTCATTTATGTCACCATAAACCTCATCCCCAACCTTGAATTTTCTCACTTCACTTCCCACTTTGACCACCACACCAGCAACATCGTACCCCGGAATAGTCTTAATTTCCATCACCAAAAACAAAATTAAACAATGCAAAATGAAAAAAAATAAAAACAGTTTCAAAAAACAGTCTACAATTACAATTTTGGCGAACAATTGCAAGGTTTATGAACTCTCTCCATGACCACATTAATTGCGGCCAATACAGCCGCATTTGTCTATAATTTCATGCAATATCAAGGATCGCGACCAAATTGCAATTGCAACTGCAATTTAAAACCTTGCACACAAATAGAAAAAATAAAAATAATATTCTTACATGTAAGGGAGAGTCAGTGTTCTTCAAATACCCAAGAGCCCTCTTATAATCTATTGGATCAAGGGATGCAGCCACTACCTTAATGAGAACCTGGTCTTCCTTGATGTCTGGTGTAGGTATTTAGATTCAAATTTGAGAATCTCTTCTGTGTTCCCAAATTCAGAATAAACCCAAGCTTTTATGTGTGATGGACACTCAATAGATAGTGAACATAGTAATCAAAGAAAGTATATAAATTTTAGTTTATAACGGCAGTAAAATGTTTCAATTTAAGGCTTTGGACAAATTATCCAAATTCTCTAAATGAATGAATAGAGTATACATATACACACACATATATATATATATATATATATATATGAAAATTATTTTTTATATGTAAAATGAGAATGGTTATTCGTATTTGTTATATTAAAATGAAAAATCAAGATTAAAACATTTTAAATTTAAATTAAAGTTTTTTTAACTATAAAATCTCTATAAAATTTACTAAATAGAAAATTAAATATTTGAAAGATTTAATTTATGTCAAGATCATCACTACAATCACTATCATTCTCACAACCATTATTGCCATGATAGTCACTATGATCACTGTCGTTACTACCAACATGACCGTCACTGGTGCCAACGGTGGTCATGGCGATGATTATGGTGGTAGTGGTTGTGACGACGATCATGATTGTGATGATGATCTTAAGGTAAATTAAATTTTTAAAATATTTGATTTAATGTTTAGTAAATTTTATAGAGATTTTATTGTTAAATGAGATTTAATTTGAATTTAAAATGTTTTATCTTAACCTTTTATTTTAATCTCATTGATGAGAATGACTCTTCTCATTCTCACATAAGACGGTCATTCTTATATGATATGTCATTTATATATATAAATCAAAAATCTCATATGAGAATGACCCTATTTATTTATACAATAAAATTATAATTTTTTTTGAATAATTTTAGAATTAGATTTGATACTCTTATAATAATGATTATGAAGAAATAAAAATCGAAAATTTTCAATAGAATAAAAATATGTACTTCCTCTAAACTTATATATAAGAAAAAAAGTAATATTATATGTTGGACTTAAATATAAGCAAAATTCATTAACTTTTCTCTATTTAATGTTATCATTCGTAAAATATTATTCATTTAATTTTAATTCTATTTTTAATGACTTTTTTTTATTCATGATAGTAAGTTCAAATGAATGACATTTTATAAATAATTTTATATTTTACTTAGAATTAAAAAAATTAAACTATGTTAACTAATTTTTTTGATTAGTGTGAAATTAGTTATTTTTTCTTATATAGGAGTTCATAAGAAGTGTTATAATAAAAATATAAAATAATTTAGAGTTTTTTAAGTAATTAAAATATATAAAAAGAGTAATCATAAAAAAATATAAAAAAGAGTATATATACTCATCAAATGTTTAGAATAATCGATCAATAACAAGCTCTTTTTCTGCTCTTGATGGGTTGTATGATCATATTAAAAGACTTGCAATTTTTGGTGGGGCAACAAACAAGGTGAAGGGAATCTATGGGTGACCTAGAATTCGATATGCAAACCACAAATAGAAGGGAGTATGGGCTTTAGAACTTTCAAAGCCTTTCAGTTTGTGTTTACTTTCCAAGCAAGGATGGTGAATATTTGCCAAGCAATGTGAAAGATTGTAGCTGATCTCCTTTACCAACGGGACGGTTCAAATTAAATTTTTATCATTGAGAAGCTAGAGGGCTTGTCAATGATCATTGGGGAATAATACGATCATTGTTAGAGTTGTGATCATGTGGAAGAAGCTAATAAGATTGTCTCTTTTATAAATTTTATTAATAAATTGAAAGTTCTTTTAAAAAAGTGTATATTCAATTACACTTTTTGCATATTATCTCTTAATATTTCTTATCATCCTTTTAATTTCCTTTCTACTAATTGATCAAATAATTAAAAAGATCTCTTCGTCTTAATTATATAATGAAGACTCATAATTTTGAACTCGCATATAATTCTCTACTTGTTGATTATCATGACAAAATAATAATTTAAGAAAATTACAACTAAATTATGTTAATGTCGTTACTAACAAAGTCGAAAAATTAGCACGGATAAATTTTAAATGTTATAATTTATTATTCTCTCTATCTTTCTTAGAAATTAGATTAACAATATATTGTTGAAACTTAATTATTTATTATTTTGTTGAAACAAATCAAATGGGCTAAAGTTCCCTGCACATCAGTCCCTCCTTACCTTACCATTAGTCCTTTACTATAACATTCTGATAAACCTAACACAATTATCACAGTATTCCTCCTACTTAACCAATTGGCCACAAGAAAATTCAACTTAAAACTTTTTTCTCAAATAAGGTATCTTCTTTTGTTTTTGGTTTGGCATGATTGGCAGGGGTTTCAATTTCATTTGGACATCTTTAATTTTGGTGTTGGTAAAGCCGTCAAAACTGCAATTCAAAAACAAAATCGTCCGGTTTGATGGACCAGACAAGATAAGATCGATGCCAATAAAATGGAAGCCTAAAAATTATGTGACTTATTGGCCTAGCTAGTATTTTATTTTAGTTAATCCTAACTAGAACAGAATAGTAAGAATATTGGTTAAGGAACATAAAGTAAAATATTTTTATTAGGATATAAAAAATTATGTTGTCAGTGATCTTTTTGAAACTTTTAAATTTATATAATAAATATTTTTTTAGTTCTTTAATCAATATATTAAATCATAGATATTTTATGGATAAATAGTCATTTTTTAAGTTGATTGTGTAGAGCGCTCGCAAATTTGTCTTCGAAAAGTGAAAATTCAAATTTAGTCCTCGAAAGTGGAAAAGTGTGACAAATCTATTCATCTCTTACTTTTTGTTACAGTTAACGAAAGAGTCTACGTAACACATCTAGGGACAAATTTGTAAGCACTCTACACATTCATGACTATTTATCCAAAATATAATTTAATCTTTTCATCTTTCCCTTTTTAATTATTATAAGCATAACATTACAATAAGTATTTAAAAAAATAGAAAAACAATCATAATATTGAACAAACATAATAATAAGCATAATATTGATTAATAAAAATTATTTGTCTATTACTCTAAAATTTCTAATGTGACAATATATTTACTCAAAATATGAGACTCAAATAAAAATGTAGAGTCACTAAGTTAATCCTTAAAAAAATGAAACTTAACTTGATTTTGTCATTACCTAATGTTATCACAGTTGAAATTTCATAGCCATAAACAGATTATGTTTATTAATCAATATTATGCTTATTATTATTTTTGTTTTAACTTATGTTTGTTTTCCTATTTTTTAAGTGTTTTTTGTAATGTTATGCTTGCAACGATTAAAAAAAAGGAAAAGATGAAAGTTAAATTATATTTTGGGTAAAAAATAGTCATTTGCATCCCTAAATATGTAGAGCGTTGACAAATTCGTCCCTAATTGTGTTACTTAAACTCTTTTATTAACAATAACGAACAAAAGTTAACAGATGAATGAATTTGTCGTACTTTTTTCACTTTCAGGGACTAAAATTTGAATTTTCATCTTTCAGGAATAAATTTGTCAATGCTCTACACATTCAGAGATGAAAATGATTATTTACCCATCATTTTATTTTATATTTTCTTATAAAATACATATAAATTAATTAAAAAAAAACCATTTGACTCGGCCCCATGATAGTAATTTAGTGACCTATATAAGCCTATTTGGATAAGCTTCTTTAGAAGTACTTCTAAAATAAGAAAATAAGAAGAAAAAATGAGATGAATTTTTTCATAAACAAAAATAAACTCTATTAATTATTTTTTAGAAGCTCACCAACATAACTTTTCTAAAAGATAAAATGAAATCTACCAATGAGCTAATGAAAAACTCATTTTAGTTTATAAAGAAGCTTATTTTATTTTTTCTTCTTAGTTTCATCTTCTAGAAATATTTTTAGAAAAGCTTACATCCAAACATGCTCTTAAAAACTAGACTAACCACTTAGGCTTTAGTCTGTTTTGCCAAATAATATTCTAGCTGTTCGCAACATACTATATTGACGACATATAATTAATATTCATGATTTTATAATTTTTTAAAAAATTTAATTAATAAAAAAAATATGTTATAAAAAGTATTGTTAAAAAATATATTGTTAACACTCCTCTACTACATATTATGTAGTCAGAATAGAAACCATACCTATAATAATCATTTATAATTAACACGAGTATCTATAAATAAAGTAGTAACAACCAGCTCTAGGAGATTTGTTACAACACAGACACTCAAATAGTAAATTGCTAAAGTAGACGAGCTCAACCATAGTAGTTGCATGTATATTATGGAATGGAATATATGACTACTTTTCCTGTAACTCTATTAGTCTTGAAATAGAAGAAAATGGAAAGGGGCTCTTGGGATCCAACATTGGCTTCACCTTTCCACTCTCTAAGTAAGGCCTCTATTTCTCCAACAAATCTCCATCTGAAGTAAGCAAGAAGGGGATAGCTGGTGGAGTTGCAGGTGCCACTACTGTCACAACTTTGCCCCCTTTTTTAACAGCCTTTAATGCCCTTTCACTTTTCCCTGCATGTGTTAATTTAGAATCAACGGTGTTTAAGACACTATTTGTTCAACAATTAATATTATATATGTTAACAACTTTGAAGAATATATATATATATATATATATATATATATATATATATATTAACAACTTACCTACTGCATCGTAGACAACATCAAACTTCTCGCCCAATTCTTCAAATTCTCCTTTGTGTAATCAATAGGCAAGTCTGCTCCTAAGTTCTTCAACAATTCAAGTTTGTGAATACTAGCAGTAGCTGCTATTTTAGATGCCCCAAACACGTGCTTGGCAATCAATCTCATCAAACACACACACACATATATATATATATATATATATATATATATATATATATATATATATATACACACATACACATTAAACAATTAGCTTTCCATTAGTGTTACATTGAATGCAAGAAAAAATTAATGTCTAATAAAAATACAAGAGAGAAATGACATATCAAGGATGATAGAAAACTAATTAATGTGAATTACATAATGTAATATGATAATTGAGAGTGTGAAAGTGATAGGATTGGGCTTAGGAAGGTCCAAATAGGTGAGTTTTTGTTAATCTTTATAGAAGAGAAAAAGAATGACACCAAAAATTGTATTTTGCAATCTCCTGTTTTTTATTCAGAAGACTTAAAAATCAAATACAAATTAATCCTTTTTATAAACACTCGTTGCTCACTAACTAGCTAATTTCTTAGCCTACAAAATTAGCAACAAACTAACTGAATAATAAAAACAAAATGCAGTTAAACACTCCTACAAGATAAAGTTGACCAAGTAAAAAAAACTAATCAACTCCTAGAAAATAGGACTTCAACAGTAGCCTTGATACATCAACACTCTCCTCCTGGATTAAGTGCTGCACACTCCTAGCTTTGCCCTGAGAAGTTCAAATTGACCAACATGAAATGACTTAGTAAATATATCTGCAATTTGATTTTCTGAACTGCAGTACATTAGCTTCACCTCTCCAGCCTTTTGCACTTCTCTCAAGAAGTAATACTTGATTTCAAAATGCTTTGTTCTTCCATGAAATATTGGATTCTATGAAATAGCTAGAGTAGCTTGATTATCCACAAATACTTCTATGTCTTCTTCTTGCTCCAAATGCAGACCATCCATCAGCTTCTTCAACCATAATGCTTGATTCACAGCTGCAGTAGCTGCAATGAACTCAACTTCTGTAGTTAATTGAGCCAATATTTCTTGCTTTTTTGAACACCAAGAAAAACATGATGACCCAAATGTAAAACAATAACCTGAAGTACTCTTCATATCATCCACTGATCCAGCCCAGTTATTGTTAGAATATCCCTGCAACTTAAACTCCTGAATTTTGCAGAACTTAATTCCATATGAAAGAGTACCTTTCAAGTATCTTAACACCCTCTTTGCAGCTACCATGTGCAACTCACTTGCACAATTAAGAAATCTAGACAAGACACTTACAACATACATAATGTCTGGCCTAGTTGCAGTGAGATACATAAGGCAGCCAATTAAACTTCTATAAACTCTTTCATCTGTAGGTTCTGATCCATCTTTCTTTTGAAGCTTTTCTTTCTGACCCATTGGAGTACTTACACTCTTTCACTCCTCCATATTGAAACTCTTCAGGATCTCCTTCAAGTACTTCTTTTGACAGATAAAAATTTCATTTTGAGTATGCCTAACCTCCATCCCCAGAAAATAAGACATCTCCCCAAGACCAGTCATTTCAAAGATTTTCATCATTTCTTTCTTAAATTCAGTAATCTGAGAACTATTACTCCCTGTCACCAACATATCATCCATGTAAAGAGACACCACCACTAAGTCAGATACTAACTTCTTGACATATAAAGTGGATTCACTAAGAATTTTCTCGAAACCCAAACCCAGCAAGTGCTCATCCATCTTGTTGTACCATGCTCTGGGAGCTTGCCATATCATCCATGTAAAGAGACACCACCACTAAGTCAAATACTAACTTCTTGACATATAAAGTGGATTCACTAAGAATTTTCTCGAAACCCAAACCCAGCAAGTGCTCATCCATCTTGACATCTAACTAATACACTTTCCATCCTTGTTGAGCTGCCAAAGCAAGAACCATTCTAATTGTATCTAGTCTTGCAACAAGAGCAAAAGTTTCTGAGAAATCAACTCCCCAAACTTGTGCATATCCCTTCACCACCAACCTGGCTTTATGCTTATTTATTGAGCCATCAGGATTGAGATTGGTCCTGAAAACCCATTTTACTCCAATCACCTTCTTGTCTTCAGGTCTCTCTACTAGCTCCCATGTCTGATTCTTTTCTATCATGGCCAACTCTTCCTTCATAGCATTCATCCACTTCTGATCACTTTTAGCTTCCTCATAACTTGAAGGTTCCAAAATAGCCGCACTACACCTCTGATATATATCATTCAGAGATCTGGTACCTCTAACTGGAACATCATCTACCAGCTCATCAGATTCCAGCAAGACTTGTTTGTGCTTGGCTTGTGGCTCATCAGTCCAGTCCCATTGCTCATCTTCTAGGAACTAAACATCTCTACTAGTGATCACCTTTTTTGTCTGTGGTTGATAGATCTTGTAGGCTTTTGACACTAGACTGTAGCCAACAAAGATCCTAGGTTCAGATTTCTCTCCCAGCTTTTCTCTCTTAACCTGTGGAATGTGAGAAAAACAAAGACAACCAAACACCTTCAAATTTCCAAGAAGTGGTTTAAAACCAAACCAAGCTTCAAAAGGTGTCTTCTTCTCCAATACCCTTATAGGTAGTCTATTCAACAAAAATCTGTTGTATTTGCTGCTTCTGCCCAGAAATTCTTTTGGTAGATTCTTCTCATGCAGCAGACACCTAGTCATCTGCATAATGGTTCTATTCTTTCTCTCACTAACTCCATTTTGCTATGGAGAATAAGGAGCAGTAAGTTGATGCTCAATTCCAGCTTCTTCACAGAAAGAATTAAAACTCAATGAAGTGGATTTTGTTCCATTATCAGATTTGATGACCTGAATTTTGCATCCACTTTGGGTCTCAACCCATCTCTTAAACTTCAGAAATACCTTAGAGACTTCTGACTTTTGTTTCATGAAGTAAATCCAGAACATTCTGGTATAATCATCAATGAAAATAAGGAAATACCAGCAGCCATTTAGTGAAGGAGTCACTTGAGGACCACAAAGATCTGTATGAATCAACTGCAGCTTCTCTATAGCTCTCCGAGTGGATTCTTTGAAGGGAAGTCTTGTCTGCTTGCCCCTTGTGATCTGCTCCTCCAGGGTTGGTAACCCAGTTGCCATTTCATTCCTCTGCATGAGTAACAAGTTTTTGTGATGAAAGTGCCCCAGCCTTTTGTGCCATATCTCTGAATCATTGGCCTGACACTTGAATGTCACCTGCTCCTCCTCAAGAGGATTTAGAGAAAAACTCCTATGTTGCATCTTTATTTTGAACAGCTCCTGACCACTAGAGTCAAAGATCAAACACTTCCCCTTTTCAAATGTCACTTTAAATCCATTTTCTACCAACTGCCCCACACTTAGCAAATTCTGATCAATATCAGGCACATACATCACACCAAAAATCAGCTTAGTTCCAGCATAACTCTATTGCTACAGTCCCTTTAACCTTTCACTTCTAGGAAATCCCCATTTCCAATTCTCACTCTTGACTTCAATGACTTGTCAAGGTCTCTAAATAGCTTTTCATCACTTGTCATGTGGTTTGTGCAACCACTATCAACAAGCCAATTGTCACATGGAGTACCAGAGGAGAAACAAGAGGCAACAAACAGTTGATCTGCCTCATGCTGGACTGCAAGATGTACCTCACCTTGCTACTTAGTTCCTTCCTCTTCACAAAACTTCTCAATGGGTCCAAGTCTATGACATATTCTACACTTTATATCTAACCTCTTCCAACACCTAAAGTGTGGATGATTCTGTTTTCCACAGTGCTTACATGAGCAATACCTGTTCCGATTATTCTTGGAGTTGACTTCATTGTTCTCTCCTGCGGCAGTTTCTGAACCACTACCGCCATCTCCTTTATTCCCTTTCCACTTCTTGTCTTTCCCTCCTACATTATGTTGTTCTTTGGCCTGCAAAGCTCATTTTGTACTTCCTTCAAGCCTCATTAACCTTCTATGTTCTTGTGCTTATAGAGAACTTAGCAATCCTGCCAACTTGATCTGAGACAAATCCTTGGAATTCTCCAAAGATGCAATGGTTGCCTCAAACCTTTCAGGCAAGGAGACAAGAATCTTTTGCACTAGCCTATTATCAGAGAGGTCAGTGCCTAGAACTCTTGCTTGATTTGCAATACTTATCAACTTATCAGAATACTCCTTAATTGTCTCAGACTCCTTCATCTGCAGTCTCTCAAATTCTCTGATCAGATTCAGCCCCTTCATGCTTTTGATCCTTTCATCTCCTTGATACTCAGCCTTGAGGAAGTCCCAAATAGGCTTTGTCTTTGCTTTCCTTGTTATCCTCTCCTTATGAAACTTGATCTGATTGATGGTTGGATTTTCAGGAAGGGGAGCAACTTCATAATCTTCTTCCACAACTTCCCAAAAATCACAACCCTCTAGATAAGCTTGCAGTCTCACTGCCCAGGCTTGATAATTTTCTCCATCAAACGCTGGTGGAGCCATTGCTGAAAAACTACTTGATCCTGCCTCCATCTTGCCTTTAGCTTCTTTGGATGCAGATGCAGACACTCCTCTCAATCAATTTCACAAGTCACTCACAGCCTCTTAAGATCAAGAAGGCTCTAATACCAATGTTGATCTTTGTAGAAGAGAAAAAGAATGACAGCAGAAACCGTATTTTGCAACCCCCTGTTTTTTATTCAGAAGACTTAAAAATTAAATACAAACTAATCCTTTTTATAAACACCCATTTTCCACTAACTAGCTAATTTTTTAGTCCACAAAATCTGCAACAAATAACTGAACAATAAAATCAAAATGCAGTTAAACACTCCTACAACATAAAGCTGACCAAGTAAACAAACACTAATCAGCTCCTAGAAAATAGGATTCAACTGTGGCTAATTTTTCAAAAAAATACAATTTTAATCAATAATTAGCAAAAGGGGGCGATTTTTCCAATATTTAGGGTTTTGGGGTCACCAAACACGCCCAGGCTAGGCGTGTTTAAACACGCCCAAGCCAGGCGTGTTTAAACACGCCCTAGCCAGGCGTGTTTGGCCCCCTTTGCCCTATAAAGCCCGACGAAATCCCA
>PYAF01001605.1:0-24656 GCA_007407185.1 Glycine tomentella | reverse complement strand
GATGTACGTAGGTAGAGTGCTAACTTCAAATTTTTAAATTCGAAGTAATTAACAATTTAAAATTAATAGTTAAAGAACATATCGAAAGTTATATAAAATAAATAATAATTGAAATTTGAGTTTATTGTTTGAGGATGAAAATAAAATTAAGGTAAATAGTCATTTTTGTTCCTGATTGTGTAAGGTGCTGACAAACTTCTCCCTAAAAGATGAAAATTCAAAATTTTGATAGTAAAAGTGAAAAAAGTGTAACAAATTTATCCTTCCATTAACTTTGGTCTGTCACGGCGTCACGGTTAATATCATGAACGGATTTGTCAGCATACTACACATTTAGGGACAAATTTGTCGACTCTCTATCCAAAATATAATTTAATTTTTATATTCTCTCTTTTTTAATCATTGTAAACATAACATTACAATAAATACTTAAAAATTAGGAAACAAGCATTAGTTAAAACAAACATAATAATAAGCATAATATTGATTAATAAACATAATTTGTTTATTATTGTTAAATTTCTATTATAACAACATTAGGTAATAACAAGATCAAGTTAGGTCTCATTTTTTTGTAAGAATTAACTTGATGACTATACATTTTTGTTTGAGTATGGTATTTTGGGTAAGGTACCGTCACATTAGAAATTTCAAAGCAAAAATATGAGATAATATTTACCCAAATATGAGGCTCAAACAAATTAAAATACACAATCATTAAATTAATCTTTACAAAAAAAAGACTCTCCTTAATTTTGTCATTATTTAATGTTGTTACAATATAAATTTTAGAACAACATACAAATTATGCTTATTAATCAATAAATTTTTAATGTGACAGTACCTTATCCAAAATATGAGATAAAAAAATGCACAGTCATTAAATTAATCCTTACAAAAAAATGAGACCCAACTTGATTTTGTCATTATCTAATGCTGTTACAATATAAATTTTACAACAACATACAAACTATGCTTATTAATCAATATTATACCGTTTGTTTTAACTTATGCTTGTTTTCCTAATTTTTAAGTGTTTATTACAATTTTATGTTTTCAATAATTAGAAAGGGAGAATATGAAGATTAAATTATATTTTGGATAGAGAGCTGACAAATTCGTCCCTGAATATATAGTGCGCTGACAAATTCATCCTTGATATTAACAGTAACGGACGAAAGTTAACGAAGAGATAGATTTGTCACACTTTTTTTACTTTCAGGGATAAAAATTTAAATTTTTATCTTTCAGGAATAGATTTGTCAGCATTCTACACATTTATAAACAAAAATGACTATTTACCCATAAAATTAAAATTAAAGCAACTTTATCTCAAATGCAATATAAAAGAAACCAGTTATGAAAACGAGAATTCAATTGGAAAACAGGAAATTAAACGAAAATTTTGAATGGATGGTGGACCCCATCATACATTACATGGTGTCACAGCGTACATCACACACAGTCAATGTATTCATGTACTTCATCATTCCTTGTCTTTTACAGGTACTGTTTTATTTTGAAATTCAAGTATAGTCAAAGACGTTAAAGGCATAACATCACGAACTGATCTAGTACAAAATCATCTACATGCATGCTAATTTTGGCAAGAAATCTAGAAAACGAACTAAAAAATTCCATTAGTTTATACACTTTATTTCAGAAATAGCAATACATCATGCACACAATGCAACACACAACTGGGTTCTATAAATAGCCTTTTACTCTACATCATCACCCCACGGCCCACACTCATCTTTCAATTCTTCAACTCTGAAGTCTAATAATATCTATCCTCTTACCCTTTTTATCTCTTTTTTTTCCAAAAACCCTTACCAGGAAATACGTATTATTCCTCATAACACAATCATGGCAAGCATTATTATTCCATCACACTTAATAAAAGCTTGGGTCTACACTGAATATGGGAACATAGAAGAGGTTCTCAAGTTTGATCCAAATGTATCTACACCACACCTCAAGGAAAACCAAGTGCTCATCAAGGTTGTGGCTGCAGCCATTAATCGTGTAGATTATAAGAGGGCTCTTGGCCATTTCAAGGACATTGATCCTCCTTTACCCGTAACTAACATTTTCTTAACCCCTTGTCTTATTATGCTAGCACAACATTTTGTTTTTCTTTTAATCACATTTTACTATTGTATTGTTCGATTTTTTGTGTGTTGCATGGTGAGAAGACTGCACCAGGGTACCATGTTGCTGGTGTGGTGGTCAAAGTGGGAAATCAAGTGAAGAAATTTCAGGTTGGAGATGAGGTTTATGGTGATGTCAATGAAATCACTTTGAACCATCCAAAGACTATTGCCTCTTTGGCAGAATACACTGCTGTTGAAGAATTGGCTCACAAACCCTCCAATTTGAGTTTTGTTGAAGCTGCTAGCCTCCCTTTGGCAATCATCACTGCTTATCAAGGACTTGAAGCTGCTGAGTTCTCTGCTGCCAAATCTATACTTGTTCTTGGAGGTGCTGGTGGAGTTGGATCCCTTGTTATTCAGGTTTGAATTTTTAGCTAATAATTTGATGTTGTTATCACTCTTTCACTCTCTCAATTAACATGGCATTGTGTAACTCACATTAATTAATTCTCTATTTAACATTGTGTTTCCTTTGCACTCAATCTAACATATTGTATACTCTGATGAAAATATGTATGTGTTTGATGAGATAGATTGCCAAGCACGTGTTTGGGGCATCTAAGATAGCAGCTACTGCTAGTACTGGCAAACTTGAATTGTTGAAGAACTTAAGGAGCAGACTTGCCTATTGATTACACAAAGGAGAATTTTGAAGAATCAGCAGAGAAGTTTGATGTGGTCTACGATGCAGTAGGTAAGTTATTTGGATCCATCCTGTGTACACAAGAAGTTTTTAACATATATAATATAAATTGTTGAACAAATAGTGTCTTAAACACCGTTGATTCATTCTGTTTTTACATGCTTCACATGAAGGTGTACCATAATATAAATTGTTGAACAAATAGTGTCTTAAACACCGTTGATTCATTTTGTTTTCACATGCTTCACATGAAGTTGTACCATAATATAAATTGTTGAACAAAGTGTCTTAAACACCGTTGATTCATTTTGTTTTCACATGCTTCACATGAAGTGGTACCATAATATTAATTGTTGAACAAATAGTTTCTTAAACACCATTGATTTCAAATTAACACATGCAGGGCAAAGTGAAAGGGCATTGAAGGCTGTTAAAGAAGGGGGCAAAGTTGTGACAATAGTGGCACCTGCAACTCCACCAGCTATCCCTTTCTTGCTCACTTCAGATTGAGCTTTGTTGGAGAAATTGAGGCCTTACTTGGAGAGTGGAAAGGTGAAGCCAATATTGGATCCTAAGAGCCCTTTTCCATTTTCTCAGACCGTGGAGGCATTTTCCTATCTCAAGACTAATAGAGCCACTGGGAAAGTGGTCATATATCCCATTCCATAATATGCATGCCAATTTCCGTGGCCTTAAGTTCTTATTTAGCAATTTACTATTTGATTGTGTGTTGTAATGAATCTCCTTGAGATATGGTTGTTATTTGTTTTGTAAATTTATAATTACCCTTATATGGTTCGTGTGCTGTCAACACTATGCAATAATGATACAGTATGTTGTTGAACAGCTTATGAGTAACTAGTGTATGTTCCTATTTGTATACTATATATATATATATATATATATATATATATATATATATTTATATATATAAAATTGAAATGTAGGTGTAAAATTTCGTTTTCTGCATAAGCTTGAATGCATAACAGTATCTCATGAAAAAAAAAAAAAAACGAATCTTTTCTGAAGCTTTGGGTACTTGATAACTCGAACATGATAAAATTTCATCAATCCTCACACAGTTTTTTTTTTTTTATTAAGTACAAATATTATTAATACTCAACTCGGCATAACATGTGCACAAATTAGTAAAATGCAGCCTCTATGATAATACATATGAAAAGAAATTGCCCCAAAATTAAAGCATGCAGCCATAACAGAATGTTACATAAACTTACTAATTAAAGTATCATATCCATACGCTAATTAGAATCACATACTAAGACAAATCTACCTTTAATGGCAAACCATATCAGCAATGTCCAACTAAAATTCATTGTAAAATCCACACATTCAGTTTGTGTACTTGACACATACAATAATAGATAGCTAATTAGAATCACATACTAAGACAAATCTACCTTTAACGGCAAATCATATCAGCAACGTCCGACTAAAATTCATTGTAAAATCCACACATGCAGTTTGTGTACTTGACACATACAATAATAGATATAATGTTACTATATAGGCCAAGAGTATTGCATACACTAGTTGAATCTACAAAAAATGAAAGCAGAAACAACAGAGGAAGAGGCAAAGGCCACAAATGCAACGAAGGATAAAGCAACAGATGCGTTCGCCATTTGCACGTGTTTGTCTGCAGCCAAAACACTGTTTGTCCAATTACAGGCTATGGTGGCAGCTGATGATGATGCTGACATTAGAAGATATGCTAAGGCCTGCAGTTTAATTGAAGCCATGAAACACACTACTTAGAGCTTAGTATATAATTAAGCATATCTAACCATATAACTAAATGAGAATTTATACAACAAATTATATACTTGAGAGAGAGAAATATGAAATGTAATAAATGATAGTGACAAAAAGAGATAGACATTGCGGCATGCTGATCCATGGAACTAGGAATTAAACATGTGTGTGGATATTGGAAATTTCCCATTGGAGAGAGATACATACAAAGAGGTAAAATGGTAAATAAGAAAACTTTCACACACCCATCTCCTCTTTGTGTGTATCTCTCTCCTACCAGAAAGGTGAATAGCAATAGGTAACATCATGCATACATTACCTCAATCAACATTAAAACTTCTATGACTACGATAGGGGATTTATTTAACAACTCAAGACATAAATAATTAATAACTAACCATTTTATGTACTAAATTTATTTTTAATATTATCATAATAATAAAACATATATATGCTTTTTTTATTAAAGATATATGGTGGGTTGAGTGGTTAAGAAAAAAAAAGGTTGCAAGTTTGGTATTATCATAACAAACTATGTATTAAATTTATTTTTAATATTATCATAACAATTAATATTTGTCTATAAAAATAATAATTAATGTTACAAAATTCAGAGGAGCTTAAACCAAAAGCCAAGTAGTGCTACATTTGGTAGCGTATATATAATGAATATCAAGAGTGGCTTTACCTGATCCATAGCAAAGTTGAAGTAACCCCGCAGCTTGGGGTTCATTGTGTGTCTTTTAGTAATCATGTACTTCACTATATCACATATTTGCAATCCAGAATACACGAACCCAATTATATTCACTGATAAGAAGTACCTGCATAATGACACACCCAAATCAAAATCGCGCACATTGCAACACCTTAACAAATTAAGCCGACTACAAATATTTGCAGTTGCACCATACATAAGCAATAATAATAAAGTGACAAGGTAGAAATAAAGTAAATTTGGTTTTGTGTTTTTCTATTTTTATTGTTAATTATAAAAATGTCAATATGTTTTTACTTAAATTTTATTTTAAAAATTGTATATATAAACAACAAATAAAGTGAAAAGGTTTCTTCTTTGCAGCACTTTTCTATGTGTGGCTTGAGTTAATTCTCTGAACCAGTTCTATTGCATAGAGTTAACTAGTAATATATATTCTCTTAGTTGGTTTTTACAGTTTTTTTATTTTTGGATCTATACTCACATTCAACATTGAGGAGTGCTTTTGTAAAAGCTAGATCTTCCTAGCTTTAGTCTTAGATAGCTTTTTTTTTTTTTTTCTCTCTTCGAGAACGACCCATGACACATTGATAAATTTGTATCTTAATGATTTATTAGTCTTCATATCCAGAAATAACCTATTTTTTAGTTTAGTTTCACTTTTCTTTTCATGCGTTTAATGGGTACCTAGTTTGTTTTTAGTTTAGTTTTGCTTTTCTCTTCATGAGTTTCGGTCACGCTTGTGTTTCTTTGTTCATTTTAATATATTCCTGGTATGCTACATGTAGCACATGTGTATGCCAGCTTCACTTAAAAAAAAGTGAAAATTAAAGACAAAAATGCAACAATAAAATTTTATTTCACTAAATTAAATCAGATACATGAATCACGTATTATTTAAATTCGATTAGGGACCAAAGTTTAAGCAATGTTATTTATGGTTACGAACAAAAAAAACTGCTTTTTTCAAAAGATTGTTAATTAAGGAGATGATTCTAAGCACTTTTTATAACTCAAACAAAGTAAAGTTATATATGATCAGGAGGAAGAAGATAGTGGATGGAAGAAAATATGGCAGGTTCAACTTCTCTTCCATGACAAAAATTAATAAAGTAACAATTAATATTGTTCATAAGAAAATGAGAAAAAAGGAGATGCAGATTATAAGAGCAACTTACATGAATCCCTCGTAGTCATACCAATGTGTTTGAGAATATTGAGACTCCGAATCCAAATTCGAATCCGATTCCGAGTAATCCCCGACGAAATGTTTGAAAGTGTTTGTTGATGACCCTCGACGCAATTTCTTTCCTCTATGAGCAGCCAACACAGAGAAAGCTATTTGGCAAAACACAAAAGCAGCAATCCTTAGTGCCAAAAGAAGAATGTACCACTTACCCTCTTTCTTGGACACTCCATCAGCATCTTCAGCATCTTCTTCAACATCCATCACTGCCACCACCATACTCTTATCATTCTTTTCATCCTTAACAACCTTAATGGCGCCGTCGCTGAGCGAAGAAAGAGAGTAGCTAGCCGCCACCATCTGAAGGTCCCCTTCGCTGAAAGAATGGTGGCTGTGAGAGTTGTTGAATGAGTCTTGTAGTGTTGGAGCTGAAGGTGGTTTTGAAACTGGGTAATGGTGTTTTTCCTTCATCTTTGAGGGTTTTAGTTCTACTTCTTCTTTTTTTTTCTCTGCTGAGTATTTTTCCATTTTTTCACCTTTCTTTTCTTGATGAGCTGGGCTTTCACTTTTAGTGGTAGTCATGGTGAGTAGTGTGTTCAAGAGTTTTGGAACTAAGTAGATGCACTCACCAGCAGTTTTTCCACTAAAAATGCATGCTATTGAGGAGTAATAAATATATCACTTCATGCATGCTAATTGATAATTATTTAATTAATCAATTTACATTTTACAATGATATATATACTTGAGTTTAGTATTTTTTTTTCTTCTTCTAAATTACATATATCTTTCAGTTGAGTTAATTTTGTTCTAGTCAATTAGACTAAATTAACACAATTAAATACTCAAAACTTAAATCCAAGAGTTTAGTATATATAATTGAGTATTAACGAAGTAAGGTGTTTATAATATTTTATTAGAAAAGTTAATTATACAGCTTACTTACCTGTTAATATAAATGGATCGATGATTAAACGATGTTAGTGTTAGCTAGCTAGAGGTTTTAATTGTGTAATTGTAATATTTATTTTAGTTTGATGATGATAATAATAAAATTAGTGAATAGAAAGAAATTAAAATTATATTGATAAAAACAAGTGTTCGTATTTTAATTAATATCTAGTGCATCAACTTTTTAAAATTTAAAGATTTAATTTAAAATATGAAAGAAAATGAGATAAAAGGTATTTTCCTTCAAACTACATGATTGATTTTCTTTGCGAGGTTGCAATTAAAAAAAATAAAGTTTGATTATTTTTTGTTCGGTCATCAATATATAAATTAAATATTATGAATCAATCCTTTTATGGAAGTATTTAAATTTAACTTTTTGAGATATAACTAAGTGTAACTTATTTGTTAATTTTATTTTTTTTATATATTTTTTCTAGTGAAACTAAAAGAGTAAAATATATTATTATTGGATAAATGTTCCTTGAATATATAGTGTTGTTACTAGTTTATGAATTGAAGAAAATAAAAAAAATCCTAAAAGTGCAAAATAGATAAATATATTAATCCAAAATTAAAAAAATGTGTGTGAAAAAAATAATAATATTAACATATATTTAAGAACTAAAATAATAATAAATAATTAAATTTAGAGATTTATTTAATACTCTAAATACTTATTTAACATTACGTGACATTTTCTGTGTATAATTAGAGGAACCAAAGTCATAATATACTAAAAGTATAATGTATTCTTTTAAATGAATAAAAAAATCTAACTCAATACATATGTAATACGTATGTGAGTTGTTCTAAACTTTTCACAAAATGGGTTCAACTCCTTTGGGAAAAAAAAAAAAATGGTTAATGAAGCCATGAATCAATAGCGGGTATTACTAATTACTAATAGCAATTAACAAGTCTTCTGTCCTTTAGAATAAGTGAAATTATATAAAAGCAATGCATGACTTTTTTGTCTTCTGAGCTTCATATGTAGCTAGCACCACCGAATTATCAGTTATCGCACTGCTTATTATTGATTAAACTGAAGCCGCCGGCCATGATTAAGTCGTTGATGCGCCTTTTTTTTTTTTTCTGAATTTGATGCGACCTTTTCTACCTATAAAACACGGATATTATTAGGGTAATGATGTTATACTATTATTACTAAATTAGAAATCAAAGTTAAATAATTTTTACAAAATTTATTACAAAAGCCAAACTACATACATGCTGTGACGTAATTACTAAATAAAAAAATATGGTGTAATATGATTAATAAATAATTCTATTTTTTAAAATATATGATCATGAATTTGATCTTTAGTTCGTAAAAAAAATATCTCTCCAAAAAAATTAATATCTTAAATGAATCTTAATATTTCAAGGGATTATTATCAACCAAGTAATATCCTAATTCAGACACAAACAAAAAAAGTTAACTGCCTTATTATACATTAAATTGTGATTAAATAAGACCATAAAAAATCTATTATACTATCAATACATTTTAATTAAGTTATTGTTAGATTCTTGTTTAAATGAAAATGCTGACAGCTCCTATTTTAATGTGTAACTGTATAATTTGAGAGATAAGTCTCTTACTTAATGCGGGGAATACCATAAAAAATAAATTACCGTATTTAATTGAACTTGTTTCACCTCTTGTCTGAACCTTTGCCACCCGTTTGGTGTATTTTAAATTGTAGTCAAAAACACTTTCTTCTTTTGTTTTACTTAACAGAACTACAGAAGATGCCTTCTAAACATTTTTTTTATGAAGAAGATACCTTTTATTTCAGCTGAAAAGAAATCAACACTCGACTATCACGAGGAGTGACTTGATATAAAAGATTAAAAAAAAAAAAAGTAACTTGCGAGATGAAAATGATGTTTGTTCCCTATAATTTTTGCTTTGCAATATGTAAGTGTCTTTTGGATATATTCTTTTTTTTCTTTCAGCTACAAATGTCTTTTGGACATTGACTGTTCTTTTACTTCAAATTTTAAAACTTTCAATTTAAAAAGAGCTATAAAATAATAAATCATCTCTTTTGGTTTGAGGGAATTGATTATTATTTTACATCAAATTTTATATAAGTAAAAAGAGGAGATTAGTTTAACACTTCATAAAGGTGCATTCGGCACATGAAATTAGAATTATAGTTTAAAAATGATATTGCTTTAAAATAAATAATTCTTATATTTAGATTGTACCAAGAATTAGAACATAGATATGTGATTTTAAATTAAATTCTAATTCAATTTCAATATTTCTAATTAAGAATAATCATGGATGAGCTTATGCAAAAAGTTTAATTCATAAGTGATAATTTTAATAACAATAATAATAATAATATCAGAGATCTTGACAACAAATGTGATGAGAAATGTGGAATAGTGATAATATTAGTGATAACGAGTAGAATGATAGTAATGATGATAATACTTGACAACAATGAAGATAAAAAGAATAGTGGTAACAACAAATTTAGGATTTGTGATTTATAGCATAAAGGTTAGGACTTGAGATTTAAGAATAATAGTTAGCTTTTTTGTGTTTATAATCTCGACAATGACAATAAAACCTAAGTTCTTATGTATGTATCTCACACTCACTATTAGGCCTACCTAGTGGGTACAATAATTAGAGTCAGTTATTTTTTTTTTTTCTACAAATAATGAGTATGGTTATATGAATTTGGGTCTTGAGGTTCTTAAAAAAAAGCCCTTCAAACATCATATTTGATTTTCATTTCCAATTTCAAGTCTTAATTTCTTGTCCAATTCGTTGTGCTAAAGGTACACTATTTTTTACAACAGTTTCTAGCATAACTATCGGTCACAAGAAAGGGCCCAAATCAGTTGTTTATGCCATGAAGTCTGTAAAATCAACTCAATTGACTATCTGTCTGTCTAAGACAACTGTATTATTTAGGTTAGAATTTTGGAAAATTTGCAAGTATAAACAATCTTTGATCTCATTGTAAGGCTTCATTGACGCTAAACTTTTTTTATTATCAAAGTTGTCTTTACCATGCTGCTGTAAGTTGCAAACTGAATTATTTAACCCTCAAGAAATCTTGAATCCCCGTGATTCAAGGAACTTGGAATGTATTTGTTCATCCAAGTTAACTCAAAAAGGCAAGGCAGCAGATGTTTATAATGATTTCTCTGTATGCACACAACACAATAGACATAAACTTCTATTTTAACAAACTACATATTCATATCAATAACAATAATAATAAAGACTTATCTTCCTAGATAAGGTCGGTTACATGATCACATGTCACCCTTCGACACAATACATATCCATAACATATCCATATCAAATTATCGATAATCGTCAAAACCCGGAGACATAAAACCCGAGCAATCCAATGCTGTTTTACATTTATATGGTCCAATGAATTTATTTTACATTATACAAATAAACCTGTTGGTAGCTAAAACCAGTGGTCACGACTCAGTAAAGAAGAATTCATGAGCTTCACGATATCGTTCCAAGACAACATTAAAGAGGGGGTGGATTGGTTCTAAGAGATTAGAGTAGGGGCCTAATACTAGATTAGGCAGTGGTGGAGAATCTGGGTGCTTTGACCAACTATACTGGCACAATGAGAGTCCACTTAAACAGTAACATGTGTGATAATGATCTCTCCGTTTACCCGGTTTGTCTCTCAGTCCACCCTCTTGCTCCTGCATCAAGCAAATTAATAATGCAAATTTCAACAAATTGAAGATAGCAATGGAAGTACATAGATAGAATTGGTTAAAAGAAATTAATTACCAAAAGGTTAAACTTTGTTTTTAATTTGTCTGAAAATGAAGTCAACTGATTCAATGCCTTTTTGTTTTAGCAAAGAGTCAAATGATGCAACTGACATTTTGATTATGTCAAAGTTCATACAGAAATTTAAAATTTCTAACTTGTCATCCATCTTTATGTTTACAAAACATAATGTCAGATGGATCAAAATTTTGAATGTTAAAATTATTGGAAAAGATGCAATTAATAAAGCTAAACTTTCCTTTCAAGCTTCCAAAGAATCAAGAAGGCATCTTAAGAGAGAAATTAGAAATACTAGGATCATGACATGAAACAAGTAGACAAAATGCAGACCTGTGCACATAAGAGAATATATTGCTGTAAAGCAATACTGTGAAAAAGTGGTTCTTGTGCTCTCCACTCATTAATAAATTTATAAGCAATATTTTTAAAATCAGCTGAACTGGATTCACTAGTGCCTGCGAGAATTAGAATTTAAATAAGTATTAATATCATGATAAATGAAATTAGAAAGAAATATAGATTAAAGGGGAAACTTATTGTAGAAATTTTTCAAACATGTACTTCAAAGTTAACCTACCTTCATGCTCACCACGGCATGTTGCATGACTAGAGGTTCCATCCAAAATTTCTTTTGCTTCAGATACATCAGATATCGTAAGAATCTGTGATGTCTCTTCCATCTGTTTGTTGATAATACAAGATAATCTTTGCAATAGAGCAACAGCACCTCCCTGATTACATTCAAGTTTCAATCAAACTATATCACAAAGAAGATTGAAGAAGAAAATGCAAAATTTTAATCACCTGCCAAAAGGAATAGCATCCATCCACCAGTTTATTTGTTCTCCCCTGGAATCCACATTCCTTACCTTGCCGGAATACCACCCAGTCCTAATGCAACACCTCAGATAATTAAATCATTCATATAACTTCAAGTTGACAACTTAAAAGTTCATACGAATAATTGGAAGCCAGTGGGAAAGGAGCAATTGTCTTACAACTAATCGAGGCAGATCCAAGCGATTAACCTCACCAATCAGAATCATTGTAGCTAACCCACAAAAGGTGTACCTGATAAACAAAGAGTCAAGAATAAGAATGCTTCTTGTACCTCCTTATGTTTTTAATTCCACTTTTCTTAGTAAAGTGGTATAATAAGAGGGAGGGAGAGAGTATGATGATACATACCCACCATGAGCCTCAGAACCAGGCTCACCTGCAATGCCACCCTCATATGTTTGACAGCTGCAGAGAAAGCACAGGAAGCAGATAATAAAACATGTATTACATACTACACAACAAAAATTAATTATGGATAATGAAAACCTTGAGAGTTAAGTCAAAGAATCAAAAGTAAAAAGATTGTGTATAGGTGTTATCAGTGTACTACTATGATTCCAAATGCAACCCATCTTGATTTTGAATTTAAAAAAAAAAAAAAAAATTATATTTTAACAGCACCTTAAGGCACTCATTAGCAGAACCCATTAATTATTTCATTTTTAGTCAACTATTGAACTGATGTTAATACCAAGGAATGCCAAGTTCTGAAGTGCAAAGCCATCAAATAGCTGAAACAATAATTAGCCATCTAAACCATGTCTAATATAAAAACTGCCAAAGGCATTTTGCAGCACCAAAAAATGGAGAATTCACTTTCAAATAACATAAGTCCTAATCCCATTTAAGGCAAGTTAATGAAGGGGTCATAAAATAGTTTTCCTTAATGCTAAAAAACCATTTAGAGCACCGAGAAAATGAAAATAAAAATAAAAATGAAGAAAATCAGTAATAACATTGCAACTAATGCAGCTTTCAATTATTACTAGTGGCTGTACTTAAAGGTCACATGTGAGGCCACACTTAAGAGATAACAAAACAGATCCCTTTGATGCGAGCATATTTTGAATGTTTGCAAATTGAACTTAAGGAAAACAAATCAACAATCTAAGCAATAGAAACAAAACTAATGAGTTTAAGTTGAATAAAGTTTCTAGTCTAAACAATGCTCTCCATGCCAGTAAGATTTAGTGCCAAAAATTAAAGTTATTCCTTATTGAAACTAACCTTAAAATGTAGTCTCCAACATTCTGGATCAGCTCATCATCCAAAATGTTCAAAACACTTGCAACCTGGTTCCAACAAGATTCTCTATGTTAAGCAATAGATACTGTTTTATACCAGCCATAGCATTAAAAAGCCCCCCTCCGACAACAAATATAAGTTAATGTCATGATGACAGAAAAACGGTCTCATTTAGCCAAAAGCTTTTTTTTTTTTTTTTTAAACACCCTGCCATTTTAATAAGAATATGCATGATGCTGAATGCTGATACACAAAGTAAATTGTCTGATCATTCACACACACACACAAGCATGTGCGAAATAAAGACAGATAACAACTTACAGAAATGGCAGTGTAGCAAGCTCGAACATCAATTTCACCTTCATCATGCATCCTGAATAAAAGTATTTGATGATGGAAAAGGAAAGAATGGATTAGAAAAAGATGGTTTCCCAAATCAATTCTACATGTGTCAACAACGATGAGAATAATTCACATTTAGAAATGCTTTAAACACAGCACTTGAAGTCACACCCTTCAGATTTGTGTATGGTGGTGGATTAATTTCTGTCTAACTGGCTCAACAAACACAAGCAAATCAAAACCTGTCATAATTCATTGGTGGGATTGATGCATGCGCAACTAGTGTGCAAATAGATGGACTTGTAAGCATTACCACAACAAAGTTATCCATTATTTATAAAAATTTAGTGAATATTTATATTTATTAAATACAAATAAAATGGATATGTGATATTGGTATAATTTCTTAACGTTAATTGAAGTCACAGAGATGTGTAGGATATCAAACCTGAATCCACCATTTGGTTGCTTCATCCGCCGCAGAAACCCATACAGTTTATCTCTGAGAATAATATGTTTAAAATACTAAACCAATCAATTCCACACAAATGAAGACTAACTCTACCAAATAAGTAATGCAACATAATGTCAAAAAAACTTGATTTGGGTGCATAAACTGACCACCTATTAATTGATGCCAGGGATTTCTCACCACCCAAAGTAATAAGTGAATTAACTGCAGCATAAGTTGTGGCAATATGAGGCATCTGTAGAGAACATTTCAAGGACATTAATCATTAATTCATTATGCTTCTCCAACATGGAAAGACAAGCAACCTATATTTTGAGAAGTTTCATATTCCTTCCAAGACTACAGTTACATCAAAAAGAAAGTAACCTTATATAAAGCATATATTTCACATGTGCGTGCACACACACATAAAAATTAAAACATAATAAATACAGCCTAAACTTGTTCAACTGAAATTGTTTCAACTGAAACAGTACAACATAATCTCCCTTTGACATGTTCTTTAGTGTTTGTAAAAGCAACAGGTATACATAAAACATAATTATAGAAGCATATTTTACTCCATAAGTAACCACAGTATTGGTCAGTTTCCTATCCATTTACGTTAGAGTTGGTAGCAAGAAATAATAAATGAAGTTTCAGAAATGGAGAAGGTAAGATTAAGAATCAAACTGAATTGGCAAAAGATTAGAATAGTTGCTTGCCTGGCCTGGTCCCCCAGCATATCCACCATTCAGATCCTGTTGGTATACAAAGAACAAGAAATTTATGAGAGGATGGAAATGGGAAGAGAAAAAAAGAGGGCAGCCAAGAAATCTAGTCTTAAATCAAAAGATTATAAGACATGATAAATAACGGATCAGCTAGGCAATGTTTGGCGCACACAAATCAGAAAAACTAAGTACGTAGTAAAAGTCCAAAATATTTCTGGGTTGCCAAAAAAAAAAAAAAGGTCAACACTTAGTAAAACAGTACATGCATACGTAATTGTAACTTTTCAGCCAAAAGTATACCATTATCCAACGTAAGCATGCAATGAAATGGACAGACAATAGGAGAGGATGCAAGGCATGACAAACAATATTAATTACATATTTCAAGTTCAATGCTCAACTATCTAATATCAAGGTTTTATTGTTCTACGAATTGAATACTAAATTCCATTGTAAATTTGTAATTACTAGCAAAAACATAACAGAAAAATAAAAACAAAGAATAAACCAAACACCAGCTCAAATTTTATGTCACTGATCTACTCTGATAGTATAAGTTGGAGGGTGAGGTTCTCAACTCTCTATTAAACATTCTCTCTACTCTCCTTTGAAAGTGCATTTCACACACTATTCCCGCAACTAGAAGAAAATTACACTCTCAACCATCTGAAACTACTCCTTAAACTGCTTTCTGTTTATTTTTATATGTATACTTGATAGTTGATACTCTAAACTGTCTGTGCCTTTTAATCTATTATTTTCTATCTCTCTAGATTGAATTGAATTGCCACAATTATTTTGAAGAAATTGTCAATAATTAAAAAGATTCTTTCATCGCAATTTAAAATGTTAAATTCAAGATACAATTCATATCAACAAGGAGAAATAGAAAATTAGTTAGAGTCAGATACCTGGCAACGGTTAAGAAAATCGATAGCGTTATCTTCGAGTTCGTCATCGACGGATTCTCCCAACAAAGCAATGGAGTGGAAGATCCAGTAGCAAAGCCAGGGTCGACTGTGTTTAACCACAACATTTCAATTCAATCCAAAAAAAAAAAAAAAACAGAAAATTGCGATCGATTCAAACAACAGAAACATAGAGTGAGAGAGAGAGAGAGAGAGAGAGAGAGAGAGAGACTCACTTAGCGTCCAAAACGGAAAATGCGGAACTGAGATGGCGAAGGCCTTTGGAGACATAATGCATGTGATTATCGCGTTGAAGCTCCAACCTGAGAAGAGAAGAAGAAGAAAAAAACTTTGAGAAAACAAAATTGTACGAAACGAAGAATGAAGAAGAAGAAATGTTACAGTGCGATACATGAGGGTTTGGGCGTTGCGAGGAATGGTGGCAAAGAGTTGGTAAATCTGAAACACCTGCGACTCTACCATCCACTGCTCACGTTGACTCACCGTCGGACACGGCGGCGACGCCGCCAACGGATTTGTCTCTATCTCGCTCTCTTCACTCATGGTATCGCCAGAAACTGCGAGACGCTATGCAACGCAACGCTCCTTCGTTTTGCGTTTGGCAAATGATAATTATACCTTCCTTATTTAATGCATATATCTCCCTTTTCCTTATTTTCCTTAAATACCCTTTTATAAGTGTAATAAGAACCTAAATTAAGAAAATATTTCAAGTTTCCTCATCCTTCCAAAGGGGATTGCTATGCTCACCATCCTAAATTGTTATTGGCACTACCATTTTCGGCCCTACCATTTAGAAAATGATAGTGAAAAGTCAAAAATGCCCCTAGGATAGTTTCACCCCACCCCCCACCCCTTCTCCTTCCATCTTTCCCCCTCACTATCCATGAACCCTATTCCCCACTCCCCATCCCCCACCCTTTCCCCCTTCTTCTCACTTCTCCTCTTCTATGCCCAAGCCCCCACTCTTTCTCTCTTCATTTCCCTTCTCTATGCATACCATTTCCCCTTCCCTCTTCCTTTTCCTATCACACTCTCTTTCTCCAACTCATTCTACCTCTCCAACTCCTTATCCATTGCACACTCTACAAACCCATAAAGGTAAGCCTTTTTTTTTTACACAGCAAAAATACAATTATGTTGTGTTTCTGAACCCATAACACAATGGAATCGTGTATCCATTGCGTTTTTTATATTAAAAAATAACACAACCAAAATATGATCAAGTTGTGTTATAGGTTCAGAAACACAAAGGAATCGCTCTTCTATTGTGTAATTTTTCAATACAAAAAAAACACAATAATTATACGATTTCGTTGTGTTTTTGAACTCAGAACACAACGAAATCGCACTTCTGTTGTGTTTTTTTTTTTTTGAAATACTCCACAATAGAATCATACTTCCGTTGTGAAATAATTTTTTAAAAAAACTTTTTTCAGATGGCTCGCACGAAGCGTACTGCATATGTCTCAGATGCTGAGGCACAGGGGCGACGTGTGACTGCGCCAACACGTTGTGATGTAGACTTGGATCGATGACAACAACCACATGCAGCAAAGGAAAAGGTAGAGGCATATCCACAACTAGAGATACTACCTACTTACCGTATCATCGACCCATCATTTGGAGGGAGCCCTATGGATTTGACTTTGCTTCGATCCTATAAGGACCACATAGTTGGGCATGTATGGATCGTTCAGCCTAGAGACGAACTGAAGTTAGTCAGCCATGGTGGTAATGTTATTGATACCTTACCTAAGCAATGATGAAGGGGTACGTGGATAGGTCAAGGTTGAAGGGCCTGTGTGAGGCATTACACACATATGGGAATAAAGGCATAATCAATGCCTATATTGAGAGATGATAGAGTGAGACCTCCTCCTTCCACCTTCCACTTGGAGAGATGATCATCACCCTCGATGATGTGTTATGTCTTTTACATCTTCCTATCATGGGCATGTCCTAGATCACACAGACACGACCTACTCTAGGATGGATATCAAAGTTTATTGAGGTTAGAGCTTGGCATTTTGATAGACCAAGAGGTAGATGATGTGACGTCATCATGAAACAAGGTGGTTCTGTCTTAATTAAAGATGTTGCATCAACCTACGTTGCCAGTGAGTCGTTTGTCTAGGCTATTAGGACGTATTTATCGTATTTACTCGAAAATACCATATTTGTCGAGAAAAGGTCGTGCATGTTGACATTTGCTACTTGTAGTACCTTAGTGATCTGGATCACAATGAGTATGCTTATGGGGAAGCTGCATTGGCTTATCTTTATAACTAGATGTCATATGCTTGCAAGTATGGCAACAAACAAATGGGAGGTTATATGACTCTACTCATGGTAAGAACAATTTTTTTTTTTTGTAGACATGACTATTTTTTTTACTACTTGACTCAAAAAATATATTTAATGTTTTGAAGGCATAGGTGTTGGAGCATCTATCAAAGATGGTTTTGAGGTAGTTCGGATACATAGAGAGAATTCCCTTCGACCCACTCGAGCGTCTTGTTGCATATGAGAAGTGTTGTGAGGCATGGGCCGAGTGGGAGCAACATGTGATGGTAGTGGACAAGGTTGTTCCACATGGTACTCCATGGCCTTACATTTCATACTACCCGCCTTGATATAATGAGCATTCACTTACATACATGCTTCAGCCACAGGAGGGAGAGCCCCCACATATTCCTATGCGTATTCTGCCTCAGCCTCTACGTCAATCTCAACCTTAGCCTAGTGGTGGCCAAATGCCACGTTATGTACCATGTTTTGTTTACTCCTTCCTGGTAATGTAAACAATATTTTCATCATTTTGTTTTATTTTTTAATGAAAATAATTACTAATTGTATTATTAAATATTTATGTAGAATTGATTTCAAATGATGTTAGCGTCCACACAGAGACTATTGGACTTGAGTGTTGTACCTGAAGGCACATATAGTCATCAGGTCATACAAAAGCTTTTGCTGATGGCATAGGAGAGTCTTACAGTTGGGTGTAGCTTAGTTGAGGAACGGTCGTCACCAAGGAAGAAAACCAGCAAAAGTTGGAGAAGAGGTGACCACAAGGGCACTTGAGGATATTAGTCATTTTGTTTTATGATGTATTTGACTTATGATGTTTTTTGTAGAAACTTATTTTTATGTTTTACACACTTATTTTTAGCGGTTTGTGTTTGCCATGTTTTTATGTTACAACGACACATGCCTAATAATGTAATAAAGAACAATTCTTTTTATTAAATTCAGAAAACAAACAACAACAGCAATAATCACAATTGGCATAAATTTCATCAATTAAAAACATGACTAAATATAGTTATAATCTTCATTAGAGCTTGTAGTCACCATTGATCCATACATCAGAGCTATGATCTTTTGAGAAGTCTTGGTTTTCTTGGTTTCCGTAGCAGGACAGAGATTTCTTCTAGAGATTCGCCAACCATTGCATATAACTCGATTGAACCTTTAGAACTAAACTATGAAAAGATGAAAAACATCTTCCCCACTTCATTGTTGTCTTTAAGCTCCACACATTCATACCCAATACAACCATGACCAATATATATAGGTTTATAGTAGAAAAAACCTCAAATAAGTTTCTTCCACCTCTGATGGCATTTGTAACTGTTTTCCTTAAAACAACAAATGATATTTCCTCACATATTTTTATGAATTTAGGACTGTTAGAACATTCAAACAATACCCTCTAAAAAGTTGATACCACATCACCATCATAATAGACAACAACAACTACTCCCTCCATCTTCAATCCAATATGGTGAAAGATTCAACACAATGCATTGAGCTTCCTCAAACTACTCATATATATTATCATCTTGTACTATTCTCTTGTGACTCAATTATCAGCAACGACCAAGATTGCACCGATAAAATAGACCACTAGATTGCATTGAGCTCTACAAGGACACTGTTGAGTTGTCAGACCGTCATAAATATGATTGTTAAAGCACAATAAAAAAACATTAAACTTTACTTTAAAAAACTATTTTTTTATAATAAAATAACACAACGAAACCCTAATTTTGTTGTAAAGGGGGGCAATTGCACAATGGAAAGCATGATTCCGTTGTGAAATTGGGGGTGAGATCAAATAACACAACGAAAATACAGTTATGTTGTGCTACCTCCACTGCATAATGAAATGATGTTTGCATTGTGCAATTGGGTGGGAAAAAACAATGCAAGCACAATTCCATTGTACACTTGTACAACGAAAACATACTTTTGTTGTGATTTTTTCACCCCCAATTGGATAACGGAAACATGATTCCATTGTATAATTTTTCAAGGGACAGTTTTAGGATATAGTTAAAGTGCATCGACATGGGTGCCATTAGCAAAAATAGTAGTGCTAATAGCAATTTCCCCTTCCAAATCAATGATTTTAAGAACAAAAAATGTCTTTGTGTTTTTCTCCCATGGGCTTCTAGTCCCCTTGCTACTTTAGCCCAATCTGATACGGGTCAAAGCCCAAACTATGCTTGGTTCTTGTTTGGCAATTACTTAATGCACTCTACTTTTTGCTTGATGAACCCCCTTAGAAACAATTAAAGCTCTTGAATGGACTTTTTTATTGTGTGCCTCGTCATCCATAATGACCCTAGCACCCTATTGCTTTTCCTTTATCCCAGTGTCTTCGCATTTCTACATTATCATCCAATCCATTCTCCATTGTTGTACCACGTGTGACCAACATGACGCTAGAGAGCCATCTTGCGTTGGTGAAGCCTTTGCATTTTTTGTCGTTGAAGTCACCATGGTGACCATGGTGACCATGGTGAGTGGATGTGTTTGGTTCCAAAGTCAATTTGTGGTTTTAGGGATTCCTTAATTGGATAATCCGTATAGGAGATAATCCAAAAATATATTCCAGAATATATCAAGATATATTAAGGGGCGAGTATTCTTTGGCAAAATGAACTATGTCAACATTTCCTCAGTCCAACTTGATTCGACTTGGTAGGCCAATGGATTGGTTGACACAATTCATTTTGCCATAGAGAATATTCGTCCTTCAATATATCTTGATATATTTTGGAATACATTTTTGGATTACCTCCTATATGGACTATCCAATTTAGGAATCCCTAAAATCATAAATTGGGTCAACTGGACGGGCCTGTCAGACTAGACTGAACTCAAGAAATATAAACTTAAATTCAATTGGACCTATTTTGGTTTAATATTTTTTAAAAAATTATTTTTTCTTTGAATTTGTATAAATTTAGAAAAAAAATAAAATAGGTCAATATAAGTCATTGGACCTAACCATACTTAAAAATGAGACCTATATAGAATATGGTTGACTTGGTACAACCCAATTTTTTCACTTGTTCCGATGAACTGGCTGGGTCGGACTACCCATTTTGTCACCCTTAATATTATGGAATACATTTTCGAAAAATATCTCGTGTTATGGATTATGTAATCTGAAATGCTTCCTGTTATGGATTATCAAATCCAAAATGTTAAGGATATTTTGGAAATGACCTGTCATGAAAAATTCACCGACCATGATACAGGCAAGTGGCAGCGATGGATATGATTTTGGTGAACAATTTTGGCAAGTGGCAACATATTTACAGTAAAAGGCACTAGTAGTCCTTAACCATTAAACCAACGCAGAGCAAAGATACTGTCGGATTTTGATTATTAGTGACAATGCTTGAAATTGCTATTTGATAGCCACCTTCATGGACTGATGGCCAGATTCAACCATCTAGTGGCAGCTGATGGTGTTTAGTGGTGGTGTATGCCTTTGGTTCATAGACAGTGATGACATGATGGATTAAAAAAACAAGTGTACTAAAAATGGATTAAAAGTTATAAAAAAAACTAAAATTAGCCAAAATGTTAATTAACGCAAAATCGAAATTTTAAATTTTGTGAAGAATAAGATTAAAAATTAAAAATCATGTGATTGTAATTTCAAATTAAGTACTTTACACGACAATCTATGTAATTGACTCATTATTAATTAACGGAGTCCGTTTTATGATAATTGATAAAGTGGAAAGCATCGAAGAAATTTTTTCTAAAATCCATGGCCAAGGCGGTGAACATATTTTAAAGAAGATAAAAGTGAAAATGATGTAAAAGCAGGGAATAAGGATGATATCAATTCAGAAATATTTTTTGTATTATTTATTTATTTAAATAAATGTTAAAATGTATTTATTTTTTCTTTATTAAATATATTTATTTTAAAATTTGTTTATTTAGTACAAATATAATTTAATAGGTCTAATTTGGAATCGTATGATAAAATCGAATATTATCTATCTTAGAGATATATCAAAGGATAAATAATGAATCAGTTCTTAGATTTTCTTAAGGCTTTAAAGGAGTCGTATGAGGTAAAAATATCATGTATGATTCTGTAATAGAGATGGTAACAATAATGTCATCATTGACTAAGATTATCTAACAATTTAAGACATTTGATATAGTTGATGCACAATCAAAATATAATATTTGGGATGGAATTTGTGGCGTCAACCTATGAGTTTCATTGTTTTTCTAATCTCTTCCCTAGTAGAATGTGAAATATTACCTTTTGATTTATCGGAAGCAACATGTAGAGTGACATGTATACAAAAACAACACGTTGTGCGACACACGCCCATTGTGAAGATAAATGAAATGCCTCTCTTTAATGTGCTCTCTAACGGTTAGAAAGGGCATATTGTCAAAAACAAAGGTCTCTCGTATAACACACTTGACTTTGCCTGCAGAACAAAAACCATGAGCACCCTAGACAAGACAACCCGCACAATATTTTTCCAGGCTGGGGGCTTGACAAACCTCCAACCTGTCGAGCTTGTCACCCCCGACACAAAACAACCTCTTTCACCAACAAGCTAGACTCAGAGCTTGAGGGACTTATGTACTGTCTGGGGTCCACAAAATTGACATGGTAAATGATGAGGCTCTCGAATATATGCACGTCATCCCTCCTAGTCAGTCTTGGTACAAGAGTATGGACATTGCTCCCTCAACAGTCGAGACATTGAGCCTATAAGCGATTAATAAATTTGAATTATAATAATAATGTTATTATTCTCTTATCAAGTTGCAAGTATCTATTTATCCACTGGTTATCTATAACTAATGAATTATCTATAAGAGTTGTTACACCACTGTTACAACTCTTACAATCAAGGACCCAAAGCTTTCATCTAACGCTATAAATATCAGGTTTTATTTCCCTTTTCGATTCATTCTTAACTCACTCACGTATTTACTTGAACGTTAAAGTCCTTTGTTTTGTAGGTTCCACACGTATTTTCCTAACAGAAGATACCTACAGTTTGACGTGTAAATTGTGGAGTCCATCCAGATTATGTCTACCCTAATATCAATTAGCTTTAGATTTTGATGAGTACAATTAACAAAGAATAAATATATTAATCGTACCAGAGGTACGGGTAGGCTGTCAAATATACAAGAGTTGTAAAAGATACCGAATTACAATATAGAAAGATTGAAGGAACCTTTTTCTACATATATAACCCAGTTCTAACAGTTAAAATACTCTAGTTGTATACCTTCCCAAAGCATGACCAAAAGAGTACATACTTTCACACAAATAAGTAAGCTCAAAATAAAAGAACCATCCTATCAAACATAATAATGATTGCATTGTTTGCCTATTCATTTTGCTGAAAATCCTTTAGCCTTTGAAGATAGTCACCTCCATGATCTTACTTTAACCAACTCCAACACTTTGTCTAGTTTTGGATTTTCTTCTTTAAGAAGTACTGCATTTCGGTGTATATATCCAAAGCATCGCTGCCAACCAAACAGTCTTCCACCAAAGATTGATCCTCCAAAAATATATTATGTGATAATAGAACATATGCGTTCCACAATTTCATCTTTTTGTCAATTGTCAGCTAATAACATTTTAATTTTATCGGCTCAATATAAAAATATATATATCCTAGAGTGATCCAATAGTCAAACACGCCTCTCGTAAGACCACTGGAGGACAGAAGTCAGCGACAGCAGCTAGTGTGTTATTTTTAAATTTAGCATCTCTAAATTATGATTTGTATAAAAGTTATAAAAATGATTTTTGTTTCTCTATAATTTGAAATTTTTAAATTTAAAACTAAATGTGCAGTAACCAGTTGATGTACAATTCAATATCTGAAAGAGTTATTTATGTAATTTTAATTTTTAAAAGTAAAAATCTATAAAAACTTGTTAATAAGTTTAACCTATCAAATTGATGCCTCTAAATATTCTTATTTCTTAAAAGACTAAGTGTAGAGAAATTTTTTCGTAAATCTAATATTAGTTATTCTATTTAAAACTAATTATATTTTAACATTTAACTACAATTTTGTATAAATTATTGTAAATGGTCAAAAACAAACTAAAAATTATTCAGTCAGGATTGAAATGTTAAATTTTTCAATTTTTTGAATAATAAATACATAATACTTATTTTTGAAAGAAAATAAGTACAAAATATTAATAAAGCCAAATAAAAAATATTGGTTTTATTATTTTAAAGTATGTATCTATGCATACATATTAATAATTTGTATTCCAAATCAACATCGAGAAAAAATATTAACGTGTCTGTTACAAAAAAGACTTAAATAAGAATACATATTTTTATTTGTTTCCTTTAACAGGTTACCTATATATGGGCTAATTTTTACAAATAATACATTTTTAATTAATATTTAGCAAAAGGGGGCGAATGCAGCAATATTTGGCAAAATGGGGCAACCAAACACGCCCTGCTTAGGCGTGTTTAAACACGCCCAAGCTAGGCGTGTTTAAACACGCCTAAGCAGGGCGTGTTTGGGTCCCTTGTGGCCTATAAAAACCCCATGAAAATGA